>JAQGAD010000777.1:0-28768 GCA_034696625.1 Isotomurus palustris
GGGTCCACAGTGTCTTCCCAACTGATCCACGTGTCCTGCATTCCAATCTCCTCTCCGTAGTAAGTGACGGAGGATCCCGGCAGAAGGTGGATGATCATATTCAAAATGTCGACAACCCAGTCGCCTCCGAATCTCGCCTCCACTCGGTGGTTATCGTGATTTCCTACAAGCCAATTGGCAGTTCTTCCTTCGGGCATTTTGTCGAACCATTCGTCGACAACAGCGAGAACGTCTGTCCCACTGAAACCTGCTTTGACGCGATTGATGAACTCAAAGTTGAATGGAAAGTGGGCGATGGGATGAGACTCGTTTCCGTAATACTCGAATAGATCTTCCAGTGTTGGAAGAGTCGCTGGCACAATTAAACACCTTTAAAATTAAAACATTACGCTTGAAATAACGTCTCTTGACGTGACCTCGAGATGTCTTAACCTTTCTCTGCCATCCGCAGCCGAGTAGACGTCAATAAGCTGACGGAATTGCGCAAGAATGTCTCGAACAGCTGGAAGGTTGTAAGTGTACGGATGTTGGTAATATCGATATTCGCCCGGCAGCGCCGCAGGAGGTCGGTTAGGATCTTCAGGCTCTTCACGAAGTTCAGAATCCTCAAACAAACGCGGTACAGCGTCAACGCGGAACCCATCGACTCCCATGTCCAACCAGAACTTAATTACTGTCAACATTTCGTTGATAACCACGCAGTTCTCGAAGTTAAGGTCAGGTTGTCCCGCAACGAACTGGTGGAGGTAGAATTGTTGACACTGCTCGTTCCATTCCCACATTGAACCTCCAAACAGACTGACCTGTGAGCAAAAGACGCATCGAGAATTCGGCTTTGACTCACCGAATTTGTGAGAATTGGATGATTTCGGATGGAAGTGGCTTTGGTTAATGAGGCGGCTGTCTTACCCATCCGTTTGGTGGGAGTGGCTTTCCGTCGGCGCCTTCCCCAGAGGCGTTTTTCCAGACGTAGTAGTCTGTGTAGGGGTCGACCTTCTGGACGGACTTCTGGAACCATTCGTGTTCGTCACTCGAATGATTCGGCACGAAGTCCATAATCAACTTTATGTCTGTAGAATAAAATTGTACAAGGAAAGATTATGCTTTTGTTCCTTGACTCGTATCATTGAAATCCATGTTATAAGTGCCAAGCACGTACCTCTGGCCTTGAGGGCCTCCGAAAGAGATCTGAAGGAATCCATGTCTCCAAAAACCGGTTCGATGTCCGTGAAGTTGGAGATGTCGTAGCCAAAGTCTTTCATGGGAGATTTGTAGATGGGTGAAATCCACACAGCACTTATTCCGATTTCAGTGAAGTAATCCAGTCGTGATTCGATTCCTGGAAACATTCGAAGCCTCTTTAAGTTGGAACTGGAAGTCTTTTATCGAGGAAGACGTTACCCGCCAAGTCTCCGACTCCATCTCCGTTGGAGTCCATGTGTGACCTCGGGTAGATTTGGTAGATGATTCCTTCCTGCCACCACTTCAGTGGCTCCGGATTCTGCCTCTGAGGAATCTTCATCGCCTCTACGGAAGTCGCAAAGAGACACACGCAACAACTCACGAGGAACAGTCTCATCTTCCCCATTTTACAAAATAGAAACAACTGGATCAAAAGTTATTGAAGAAGGTTCGGGACTTCGGGAGAGAATGGCAAGCTGTGGATGTGGAACACGTCTTTTATAAATATTCCATTCTTTATTTAAGGCGGAGTAAGTAACGATGAGATGCTTATCAATTAATTAAAAAATCACTCCCAATCTCTGGATCCTGTCGAAAAATGGGCGGAGCTGTGTGTATAAATGTCAGGAGAGAACATGAACAATTATATTGCACGATTGTGTAATCATCCTTTTTAGTAAAAGTAGTTTCTCGAAAAGAGTAGTTCCAGTAAAATGACAGGGAGGGTTTTATTTTTGGTGTCCGATGATAAATATGATTTTACTGTCAACAGTATGAGACTGAATAAAGAAGTAATGCATATACTCCAAGTTGAATGGGCTATCAGAAGCAAATAAATTACCATTTCTGGAATCTCCCCGTTCGTGTGTATGAAAAACTTGAAATAGGCAAAATGTACGCAATTAATGAGTCAATCGTGCATCACGTTCATCTGCCGGAGAATGTTCAATGACAGCAGGTTTCCAATAATCATATTTATAATTCAATGTACATTCCATTTCTCGAATTTTGTCTCAAGGTCTGCAAGAGCGATGGAGAATTGCAGTGGCCAGAATGGCCAGATATTAATCTGGTCGATGAGGAGATAGGTTTGGAACATTACTACTTCCAATCCCAAGTTCAAAGATTTAGCTTAGCATAGTGTGCAAGTTAGCATTACTGGCAGAATATTTGCAAAATCTAAGATTGATGCAAGAAGAAACCAAGTTGAGTAAATGATGAATGAGTGGCAAGAATGTAAGGAGTGTTGGTGGCAGAAAAGTTCGTGTTACATAATAACGGAAGAGTCCTGAAAGATCCTAACCGTGCAAATCCTTCTTCAGTTCGGACTTAATGCGGTTTCTTCAGAGGTAAATTGAGAAGTCACGAATGGAGTGTACACACATTAATTAAACAGAACGAATATTCATTAAGTAAAGAGAAGAAAATAAGCAACGTTGGCAGGCTGGTTTTTCTGGTGTATCGAAGCTGCTTACAGTATGGCGAAGGGAGTTGATAAGGTCATTTCCGGTTATCATTTAATAGAGGTCTTCTGGAAGATCCACAATCCTACGCAGCTCAACAGACAAGTACTTAGCAATTATTTAAGTAGCCAAAAGAATCATCTGTGCAAGCAATAGTTAATTAACCTGGATGATTAACAGGGAAATGACGTTGGAACGCAGTACCGTAGTGCCATATTCTACCACAGCCCAGGACAAAAAGTAATCGCTGAGGAGTCGAAAGCTGCAGCAGCACAAGAAGCGAAGTTGTACCCAGGAGAAATAGGGACGAAGATAAAGGCTTCGGGGGTACTTATTTGAAATAATGAAATAAATGCTTGACAGAGAGGAAGCCTTAAATAAGAAACCGAAGAAAGGATGTGTCATTTGCTAACACTCACAAACACTCAGTGATATTGAAACAATTCATTTACCATTAACGTTTGAAACACTGTATCAAAAATTGTTTAATTATTTAGTAATTAAATTAAGCTAAAGTTGGGGTCATCGAGTTAATTGATTGTTCACTGGGTCTCCGAGAATTGGTATTCGTAGGAAGACTTTCAGATTCCGCCCCAGAATTCGTGGGAATGAAAGAAGATGGAAGTGCGTCTTCTTTAACTGGCACAGATGCAACTTCATTCTGTAAAGTTTCCTTTTCCGGCTGGACAGGTTTGCAAGTTGAGAGAGGATTGTCCCTTCCTCCAAAATCAACAACGAAGATATTCGAAAACTGTCCACCAATTAGATTCTTGTCTTTCATCAGATTTGGATCTGTTCCGTACTCTTTGAATCTGTTGGCTGTGGCTTTCTTCAATTCCTTCAGAAGATTCCGATTTTCAACGTCATTTACGTCTGTAACAAACCGAATTCCGAAATTCATTTTCCACTTAAATTCTTAAAAAAGCTGGGATGAAATATTTAAGTAGTTGAACCTGCGAGCGCATCCTTGGCTGCATAAAGTTCTTTAAACAACTCAAGATGATCCACTTCCTGTCCCTTCTTCTTGTAGTTGTCAATCTTCTGAATGACTGTGAACACTTGACATGCAATGGCTTCTCGAAGAATATGTTTCCTCTGCAAAAACGACGACTGGTTTTGATAGATGATCTCATTATTCATCGACATTCCATCAGAGTCCACAGTAAAGTTGCTGGAACGAACGCGAATCCGGTCAGTCAAGTCGTAGAACCGTTGGATTGTGACAATAGACACGACAACATCTAAGGCAAGTCCGATGATGAAGGAAATGATTTTATCAACAAAGTATTCTCCCCCATCAAAGCGCATTTGCATGAAGAAACTGAAGCCCTTGAAGGAGGCGTGAAGAGCTTGTGCAAACACACAAGACATGCAGAGCGAAGCGTTAAGTCGGTTATCAGCGTAGAGGACCATGGAACCCATCAACGCTTGAAAAATGTGAACAATGTGGATCACAACTTGATTGTTTCCTATGAGCTCCAAACAGTTGAAATCGCCTTTTAATTGCAGCGCTTGGAATTTAGCTTCAGCTGCCATCACCATGAAGCTGTCACAAAAGTTAATTAAATTAAATTATAAAATTAACTTTGTTTTATGAGACTACATAGCTGCAGAAAGACGTCGACAATTATTGTCGAATAATTTACCTGTCGACACAAGCCATAACGAAGTTGGCCATGATACAGAAATGAAAAAGCAAGTTAAGCGACCAGCTAAAGACACGTCCTCGAGAAGTTTGGATATTCTCCAGTCGTTCAGCTTCCTTCCTTTCGAGATATTCTTCCGTTGGGTTCTCCTCTTCTTCCCACGGAGACTTTTTGTTAGAAGCCATCAACAGAGGAACATTCTTCATCTGCTGAACTGGATCCGGAAGCGATTCGTAAATTGAAGAAGCAGACATGTCTAAACTGGAACTTATGACCACATGCTTTCCATCTGGATCTACAAGGTTTCCTTTCCGAGTATTGGTTCCTTGGAGCATCTCAAGAACCTTCCCAGCTTTGTCTATTGCCTCCTGCTCTGCCGTAACTTTAAAGTCTCTCTTTTTCGGCTCCTTTTTCTCCATATCACCTCCTCCTGGAGCCACTGCATCTCCTCCGTCGACTGCAGCGTCTTGGGAAGTTGCTGGAGTCTCAGTCGCATTCTGGGTAACTGGGACATTGTTTGAAGTCTTGCTAGCACTTTTTGGAATTCCCGTTGACCCACCACCACCTTTTTTCCCCTCATTATTCATTATGAAAGATTAAAACGCTGCGTTATAGAGGAAACGACGCTGCGACTGAATTCAGTCTCAAGTCTCAAGTCCGAATGGAGAGTTTCTTGCGGGGCAAAGTGAGACAGACAGAAGTACAAGTGCCGTCACATGAAATATTCTGAGTTCGCGCACCGCCACAGTTCAAATTCTCTTCTTACTCTTCACTCTCACACACCGACAACACTTGTGCCGAATTTCGCCCGTTGGTCGTGGGATTGTCGAATAAACTAACATTACCATGGCAGGAATCGCCAGCAAGGTCCCTCAAATGGCAGAAGGTGAGTCAACTTCACTTGATTTCGTGTGAGAGGACCAAAACGGGATGAAAATCTTGTAGTTTTTCGATTTTCGAAGAGCTTTTTTATTTTCTTCAAAAATATTCAAAATGTCGAAAACACCGGCTTTCTGTGGCAAGCGACAGTTCAACTTTACATTAAGAATCATTTTATCATTTGGGAGAAAACGATGGGAGTATTAATTGAATTTGTTTCTGTGTTTTACAGCGATGCTGCAGCAGGCGAAGCCCAAGCTGGCGACGTTTTTGAAATACGCCAAGGTTGAATTGGCCCCACCCACCCCAGGGGACATCCCTAAGGCTCTCGGAGGCGTTCGAAACATCATGAGTTCCTTCAGGACTGGTCGCTACAAGCAGCTCACAGTTCGAGTAAGACTAACTCCATAAACTAACATTGCATATTTTGTTTTCGGGAATACTAAAGAATTCTGTTTTGTTTTTGTAATTCCAGGAAGCTTGGCTAAACACTTTGGTGGCTGTGGAAGTGTCAATGTGGTTCTTTGTCGGCGAATGCATCGGAAGGCGACACTTGATCGGCTACAACGTGTAATCAAGAAAAGGCCCTTCAAACGCTGCCACTCCAAAATTTCTAAGGAATGAAGAGGAATTAATAATAATGTAGAGTTTACAGAGTGGGATGAGGGTTCCATCATTATAAATAGTCATATACAGGCTTGTTATCTTCTCCCTAAGATAAGCAACTTGTATAAGATAAATTAGTACAGCAACAAGAATACGGATTCTGTAGAATGTTATAATAAAACATCTTAAAGCGTAAGTCTTCTCTTGTTTGTTTGTGTAAGGAATTTATTTGTGTGATTCATTTTTTATTGGTCAGTGTAAATTCATGAGTCTCGTGTAAGCTATTGGGGTTTGGGTTTTCCATTATAGTGTATATTAAACTGGGATTACCTTTGTGGGACCAAAACTACATGGGCGTAAATGGGAAAACGGAAAGACTTGGACGGAGAAAGTGGATGCCACCTCCAGCGATGACGACATTAAGTTGCCCTGAACTGGAAGCGAGAGATATGCTGCCAATGCTGCGCTAGAGAGTTTTGCAGAAGCTATAACTGCTAGAAGTATAGAAGAATAGGATGTGGTATTTGGTATTTGGTAGGCCAGCCAGCCAACAGCTTCAGGTTGTGATAGGCGTCGTGTGTGTTGGGCTTGGGAGTAGAGAATCGATCTTTCCTGGCTCTGAGGGATTTGACAAAACTTTCCCTGCACACAAAAACATTCCCTTTATTGCACCCGAACAACAACGCAACGCAGCAGTGGAGGAAAAGAATATTAAGAAAGGACGAAGAGGTTATTACAGAAGGAGAGTTGTTGGGAGTCAAGTATTTTTACTTTATGTAAGCTCAATAGCTCATTAATTCCACAGGAGGAGTGCAGATCTCATTAAGTTACAGCTTAACTACACACCATCACCACCACGAGAGCTTGAACGTAAGTATCTTATTATAATGACTTTGACATTGCAGGCCATCCAAATCCAACTTCTTCCTCGTGACGTAATTTTTTGGTTCTTTATTTTATGATTCACGCAGATCTCTTCACTCTCCTGGATAATTCAGGTTGAAGATTTAGACAAGAAAAATCATCTCTATTTACGTGGGATGATCAACATGGACCGAGAACTAAATAAGTTTCGAACGAAGGCTCGCATTGTTGCGTTCCTTGACTTGGCAAGTGACCTACTACTTTAGTGCTTAAAAGAATTGGGTTTACGATGGTGATATCATTTTTTTTATTGTTATCCCGTTCAGATCTTGTCGAGTATGGTGCTGTGCTTCTGGCTGTTCGTGTTCATCGGACTCCTCAGTATGTCGAGCAGGTACAATTCGACGGAGGGTCGAGTTGGAACAAACAGCGATGATCGCATACGAATGGACGAATCCAATGGGTTCACGAAGGGAATGCATTTTCAGGAAAGCTTTGTTACACCCAACAAGACTTTCTGTAAGTTATTTAACAGGCTTAAATTATTAATCCAGCCCAATTCTACAATCTAGGTTGAAGTCACTAAATTATAATTCTTTGTTTAATACAGTGAACTTGATGTGGGGACTTCTGGGGCTCTTTGCCTTTGGAACTGCTGTACAGATTGTCGCTGCTGTGAAGCTCCTCAATGCTACTCAATTGGTACGAGTAGCCACAAATAAATTCGGCAATTTGAACCCAAAATTTAAAACTTACAATATGGAGTTTGTGTTTTGCAGGGAAAGGAGCCTCTTGGAGCGCTGAGACTCGTAAGATTCTGGCGAATCGTGTGCATCATCTTCACAGGTCCGCAATTTAATCATTCATCTGCAATATTTCTAAAAACCCTGTGTAAAATCTACAAATAATAAAATCTACAAATTCTGATTTCTGCAGCTCTGTGGATCTTCAACTTCTTCTCATCATTCCGTCAACGCGGTGACAACTTCTTCGAGACATCGTTCATCTTGACGAATATTCTCATCCGAATGTCAGCTCTGTACGTAGTGCAGCAGTACTACAATGAGCTCGTAGGCTCCATCTCCTCAGGATCGCTGCCCATGCATCACCAGCCAAGTGTCCCAGCCTACCCTTCAGCAGCCAACATGGGCTACATGTATGGACCTCAGTACCCTCCGATGCCATCGCAATCCATGGCACCTCCTCCAAAATACGAAGACGTCTTCAAAGACACTCTGGCTAAAGACAAACCTGATGAACTTCCTCCTCCTCCTCCAAACTTCCCAAACACAAACACAACAACCGCCTAGATTTCCTGGGTCCTCCTGGAATGGGATTGGATACACAAATCAAAATCAATCTATATGCTGACCTGTGTTACGTGATGTCTTCACGGAAATTGCTTTCAGACATTCATCAGAGAAACCTCCTCCACCTTTAATAGCTTTAATTGTGTTACATAAAGTTAAAGTCATAAGTCATAAGAATACAGAGAAACAGAACTTGTAGCCTCACACTTGAGAATGTAAAATGAATACCTTGAAAATCCCAATGAGTAATTGATACTCTTAATATTAATAATGCTGTCATTCATCGTGGAACTTAACTCGTATAAATATTATGGCGTAGCCTACGCAAGTAACTGCGTTTCTCTATCTCATCAACCTGTAATAAATATAAATGTAAATAAATTATTGAATACTTAAAAGTTAAATAAACTGAATAAATCCTACAACTCCATTCATTATCAGTTTCTGCGCTTAATATCTCGAATTTCAACTGAAGACCATTGTCAGTTTCATAGCCGTAATGGCGTAAAGCGTTCAAGGCAGCGTAGGTCATTAAAAGAAGCTCTGCGTTGAAGCCAGTGAAGCGTAAGTGATACAGGTCGTAAATAATTCGAGTCTCTGTATTTAATGTGTGGAGAAAGTGGTAATGACTTTTGTGTGCAGGGTGATTAGTAGAGAGCAGTGAGTCTCAAGCAGGGACTCCATGTTATGTAACTTATGTATGCCTCCCTGTTTGTAAGCGATAATGATCTGAGACTCGTATCAATTTCGCATCAATCTTGGTTGTGGGTGACTGTGTGGTGTAGGTGAATGGTTGTGTAAGTAAGTAGGCACACACTCCATTTCCATTTCCATGTTAGGTGAAGTTGGTCTGCCTATGGTGGTGAGATTGATTTCCACATTATTAAGTCTGGGTATTTAATTTGCAAGTGGAATGAGGAGAGTTTAAGGAAACCTCGGAGAGCAAAGTCGAAGTCCATTAGAGTTGGGTGAGTAGGTTTGTGTTTGCCTAAGGTACATAATTCTTAAGTAATACTCACTGCTTAAGTCTTGCTTTCTTCGTTATAGCTATTACGGGTAGTGTTGATGATGCAGAGAGGGAGAGAGAAAGAGGTAGGTGACTACTATGTATGTATGTATGTATGTGACTTAAGTGAAACCAGTAAAAGGAGTTTATTCTGCAGTATTAGCATCAGTGGATTCAGTGGTGCGTACAAAAGGGCAAAACTCCCCTTGGCTTAAAGAGTGATTAAGAAGAAGGGAGGGTTGTACCTGTGGCTCGCATGCAATCAATCCCAACAAACCGAAATCCCGATGCCCTGCTTTCCAAGCTTTCTACTTTTCTACATTTCTCGACTTCACTTTATTCAGCTTTCTCCCACACGAGCCGTCTCTCGTGATGATAAGCTTCCTCAGAAAGAAGGAGTGGAGCTCCAGCACGAGATCCCCGTCTCTCTCGTCTAACTAGTCTAAACTCTTTTTATGGAAATTAGCACTTCATAGCCTCTCGTACTTTCATACGCTCCCATTATTCCATCCAGACCAGAAGCACTTCAACAAGAACTCTCCTGCTATGGCTCCTCACGCACCACCATGAGACCCCAACCATTCCTACACCCTCTATACACAAGTTAAGGTTAAGACCCTTAATAAGTCACTTATCCATCCAGTGTCGTCCTTACACTTAAGTGTCTTAGTGTGTGTGAGTGTGTGCCTTAATTAAATCGCTGGTGTCTTTCTTGGAAATTGTGATACTCTGGGAACGCTCTCTGGGAAATTAACCAATTAAAGACGAGAAGGAGATATGCAAAATGTGCTTTGGAGTTTGCATCACAAGGAGAGGAATGGTTTACTTTGGAGCCTCCATTCATATTGTAAGGTTAAAGGTTACATAGGGGGTTAATTAAGCGTTTTGGAAAGATTATGGGGCAAAGTGAGCCTCGTTAATTAACCAGTTGGAAAGTTGGAAACTTGGAAAGTGTTTCGTGAAGGAAGGAAGGGTGCATATTTGATGAAGTCATTAAGATTTAAGCCACCAATTAAGTGAAACATGTCTCGTGTATTTTTCATTTTCAGTTCGTGACTCTCATTTTGTTCGTTGGGTCGACTGTCCGAGCCTTCAGGAAGTCTACGCAACTCAGAGATGAAAATGTAGGTCACACTTTAAAGCTATCAGGGCTCTGAATTCAAGAGAATGGATTGAGCAATTAATTGGGCAATTAATTAATTACAAGGTACCTCTCTATGTAAAATGTAAACTGTTTGCAGAGAAAGGAAATGCTTGGAGCGATTATAATAGCGACGTACTTCTTCATTCTGCTAATGCTGGGGTGTTTGATCTTCCGGGCAACAGAACAGGTACTTTAAGGAACTCTTTGTTAAATGCCGGGTAACTTAAGACACTTTCCTTCACACCTCCTGCAGAAAAACTCGAAGCTGTTGGGATGGACAAGCGGAGTGTTCATAACTCTCGAGACGTTTGCATTTGTGTTCAATCTGCTGTTGCTATCCCCAATGGGCACAGCTTATGATGACTACGCGTTTCGGAACTTCGGGTTCACCGTTGACATCTTCCACATCATTTTGAGCTGCGTCTTCCTCGCGTTTCTCCTCGGCTATTGCGCCACGATTGTCGGCTACATCTCCAAATTAAAGGAGGCTCGAGATGGACACCATTCTTCGGATTTCTACGACCCGGATTTTGAGGGAGACGACGGAAGAGCCGGAGCTGGGCATTCAGAAGGACCTTCACGAACTAGTTCTCGATGTCCTTCAACGTATTTCAACCAACGGTCCACAATGGACGACAAGCCAAAACTCGGGTCGCTGATGGAAGTTGTGCGAGAAGCGAAACGGGCTCAGATGCAACAGGAACACCAGCAGCAACAGCCGAACAATAGGCGAATAGTGCAGCCGAGTCAGTCGCAACAACATTCACAGCAAAGTTCTCAAGGAAGCCAAGTAGTACAACCCATCCAGCCTCAACTGCAGCAGCAGCAACAGCAACAACAGAGTAGGTCACCTCCAATCCTGAAAAGTGACGTGGCTATCACTGGAGCTGGTTTAACGACGGCTTCTTTGTCGTCATCCGAACTCCAAGTGAAAGTTGCGGAGACTCAGACTCCTCCGTTGCCTCCAGCGATGCCCATTCTTCATCCACACAGCCAAACACTCCCGCATCCTCATTTCTACCAACGGAGAGGGCAACAAAACCAGAGCAGCAATCATTTCCACGATTTCAATCTTTCTTCACGAGGTCCCAGGAGTTCTCCTTCGTATCCAAACGTCGTGACAGCTTCAGTGATTCCGAATCGCTTTAGAAATCCAAATTCCGGGTTGAGAACAAATGCTGCGGGAACGCTGGGACGCTATGACTCGCTGCAGTCAAGTGGATCTCCTCATTCAGGAAGTAGTCGGACGCAGACGTTGCTGAGACAGAATAGCAGCAGTTTAAGCAGCATGGATCATCCTCCCATTTACGACCCTGATGGACAGTGGGAACAACCGAGGATTCAAGCACTTAAGTACAACTATGGATATAATGCACTAAGGAGGGGAACGCATCGGAGTGATTATGGAATGGAAGTGTAGCGTTGGATTGGAAGTTGGAGGTGAAAGGAAATTGGAATATACTCACTCATACACAGGCATCATAGGTTAATGTTGGTATAACTTTATTTGTACGTGTGTGTGAAGCTGCGATAAGTAAATAAAGAAGGAAGAGAGAGTTTAAGTGGTTTTTATAGATTAAGGTCAAAGGGTACCTGTTGGAGGGTGTAGTTCCTCTGGGCTGGGGCAAAGGTAGACAAGTTGTCTTACGTTTCCCCATGATGAGTTTTGTGGCGGGAAGGGCGTACCATAACAATAACATCGTCTTGCAGTAATTAACATACATGTGCAAGTCTTGGTGATCTGTCAGCTCAGCGCGCCACGCACGCAAGCATTACGGCCACACGGCATCTGGGACGACGGAATTTTGACGCACAATTTGGAATTTTGATTTGTAGTTAAGAGGTGAGTAAAAAACAAAATTTCTATTGTTCGAAGCATTTGAAGTTGATGTTAATACAGCTGCTCATTTTAAAGTTGCGTAGATAATTCACCAGACTGACTTGTTTTGGAAGTTGGAAGTTGGAGCTCATGAAACTGGAAGAGATGGAAGTTGACGATGACCAAAATTCGAGGTCGGCGGACAGGGATTCAGAGGCTCCTTCGGATCTGTCTGCCCGGGACGAGAGTGATGGTGAGGAAAAAGAAAAAAGTTCAATGTGGACTTTCCTTCGGATGAACTGTCCAAGTGTGCTGGAAGATTTGACGACTCACACGAATGAAGGCAATTCCCTGCTGACGTATCGAAGCCTGGCTAGGATGATTTCAAAGGCTGTAGGAAGTCTAGACTTAATTAGGCGTATGCCTGTTACCGCAGACGCTGAATTCTTTTGTGTAAGACAATCAGCTTATTTAATCATTTCAGTATTTTGGAATTTAAAATTAAATTTGAAAGTTGTGTGGAATTTAAGATTGTAGTTGAGGAGTATGAAGAAATTCCTACGAGGAAATTTCCTATTCTGATGGTGAAGGTGAGGGAGTTCGAATGTGTTGACGATTCCATCCGACAGAATAAAATTAAAGGCCCAGTAAGATTGCTACTCAGTCCAGCAAACAAATTACGTCGTGCGTTTCGATTGTTGGTGAAGACGGGAGATCTCGCTGTGATTTGGGGAGCCGTAAGATGTGATCTCGAGAATGAAACAGTCATCAGTCTCAATCCTGCAGTATGTTCAGATATTGTTGTGGTTTCCTTATCTTTGAAGGTGAGTGCCTAAAGGGCCGTAATATTTAATTGTTAGTCAAATAACGAAGTGAAGTCTAACTTAATTGTTGGTAATCTTTAGGAAAATGCTGATGGATCGTTTAAGGAAGCAAAGCGTGTGATGAAAATTGCAGAAATGCTTGATTTAAATCGAGAGCTTATAAAATATTCGGAGCATATTGAATTCAGCGATTCGATCAGGATGGAACAAATCAATATGAACCGCAAGTCTTCTGCTGCGCTCGCTGGGTTAGTCAAGACGGAGGAAAACCAACCTGTGAAAATAAAACTACCAACGGCTGAGGATGCTGAATCAACGGCAAAGAGGAGAAAGCTTAAGTGAATTACCAATGAGTCACATGTGTTGTTCAAAGTAAAACGCTAGAATATTTTTAAGTTTCGTAACAGTACGGTCTGATTGTTTATTGACAACTCTACCAGTAGAGTTAATTAATAGCTTTACTACAAGCTTACATGTAATTAATATATAATTACTATATTTACGTCTGAGTAGACAAGAAGTGCGCCATAAAAAATATATATCTTAGCACACTTAAATCTTAACCAAAATAGAAATAAGAAAATGAATTTTTGTTGTACAATAAATATTGCTGTACAATATGATAATGAGTAGATCGGGAAACAAAGATTCATTCTATGGCACGTTGTCCAAGAATTTGAGAGTCGATTCACTGGCAAACTCGGGATAGAACTCTTGCTTTAGGTTTTCAATAGATTGTTTGAATCGCTGCAGCAGCATCATTTCAGAATCGGATCCCCACTGCAATGAAACATCCATCACAATTAATTATAAGCACATTGAATGTCTACAGAACCTTATTTTCGCAAATCTGCGGTAATCGAGACAAGTTGAGAAAGTAGTATAATGTAATGACTTACGCTAAACACTGAAGTATACCGATCCAGCATTTTCTTCAAACTATCCAGTAAGTCTATTTCATTTAAAAATGAAGTTCCAGAAGGGCAGTTTCCATTCAATTTGTCTCGAATTCCATGTAAATCCAAAGCATCAGACTTGACTCTCTACACAAATGACACAATTCAAATAATCATTATTCAGTGACACCAGTTAGCCAAAAGTGTTAAGGTTGGCTTGCCCCTGACTTACCTTTTTAAGACCTTCCGCAATAAAACGAACTCGTACTCCATCATCGAGCTTGTAAATCTCGGCCAGGAACTTACAAGCTTTCAGGAACTCTTTCCGTCGGGTGATAATCCCTTTCCGGTTGTTCACAAACGCAGTCCAAGTTTGCTCAGCATCTTCTCCTTTTTTCTGAGTTGGTACGAAATCCATAGCCTCTTCCTTCGTTTTGCACCAGATGCACTGCCAGATGGAATCCGACGGAACATCGTCGAGCGAAGGTGTATGGCACTTCAGATGAAACACTTTCGGGCAAATGTCGCAACAAATCATCACTTCCTCTCCACCGTCGCGACATACGGCGCAGTAGTCCTCGTTATTATCTATATTAGTTACTTTCATCGTTCCGTCTGGAAGATAGTGTAAAAAGGAATCATGATCTGTCCCAAACACAAAAATCCCGAGTTAGTCACATGTACAATTCTAATGTTGTCAAATACTACACTACAAAGATAACACAAATAGTCAGAAAGAAAGGGTTAATTGCATTCAGATTCAATTTAAAGCACAATTTGATCAATAACCATTTTCTGGAGGCAACTCGCTTTCCAGCGTCTTCCTGCCCTTTAACGATGACTTCGAATGAGATCCTTTCGGTCTCTTCTTCTTACTTCGGTAGTTCTTGACGCTACTTGAGGATCCTACAGAACTACCTTCCTCATATAACTGATGCTCATCAGATTTGAGGGACGGCATCGAAAATCTTTTCCCAGACTTTCCTGACGACTGATTTTTTGCCGACAGCGTATTCCGGAAACTTCCTAAACTACTCACGAACTCCGGATCGATCGACTTCTTCTTACGTGATCGCTTTCCAGACGATAGCGGAGAGGAGTCTGACGAAGAATCCGAAATAGGTGAAAGAATAGGAGGTCCCACTGTTATGATGGCACTTAGGCTTCCCGTCGATGCAGCTGAGGATCTACAACATATTTAATTCACCATTAAAGTTTTAATTTCAATCCGTATAAGCTACATGCATATTGAGTGTCAACAGATACGTTGAAAAACATACTCATCAAATTCAGTACGAACTTCAGCAGAAAGCTGAGATTTCCTGGAAGTCTTACGACCCATCACGTGAAGTTTCGGAAGTTGAGGTGCTTCTGGCGGTGGCGCCTCTCCTTCTAAGGGAGTGGAAACTTCCGAAACCTCGTTTCTCACTAATGTTGGAGGCATTTCAATTTCACTGTCTACTTTAATAGTCTCTTCTTGTTTGCTCGTTTCTTTGTCTTCTTCCTTAGTTATTGTTGATACTGGTTCGGGTTCAACGGAAGCTTCAACTGCAGGAATATCCTTCACAGCCTCGGAGGTATCCTCCTCATCTATATCTTCTTTGAGCACAGTTTTCGAAATCACTACACACTGTTCATCCATACTATCAACTATTTCCGTAGTATCCGTAGTAGTATTAGCATCTTCGTTTCCTATCCCGTTAACTTCAACAGAAGGTTTCTCCTGTTCAGCTTCAGCAGTTGACGGTAATTCTAATTTATCAAAGTCTTTGGATGGTGAGATTTCCTCACAGTTGACATCGGTATCGGTTTCCTCCTCGGATGCTGGCATAGCTTTAGTTTCACATACATTGTTCATATTGTGTTGCGAGTAGCTATCCAAGTTCTCCGCATCAAAATCCATAATAATTTCATCTTCATCGTCCCCTACATTCATCGAACTTTCAGACTCGACCACTAATTCATCAGAACCTTCAAGAGGGTCCAGCGAAAAGTCTTCAACTTCGTCGATTTCCAATTCATCCACTACAACTTCTTCCATATAAAAGTCGCCCTTGCTATCTGAAGATTTGTAGCCTTCTTCTGCACTTTCAGTGTCTACTTTTGCTTTCTTCGGACTGGGCATGGAAATAAACTCACTTGTAGTTCCAGACTGTGAACTAGGTCGTTTGTCGCCAACATCCGGTGAAACGGCAGTTTCCTTGTTTTCAACTTGAGAATATGCCATCTTGATTATTTTGTGCCCGTAAATCCCGACTCGGCCACTAGTTTTCTTGCACGCGACATTTCTACCTCGAACTCCAATTGAATTTCTAAGCAGTGGAGCTGGATTTTTAACCGGACTTGGTATCTCAACATGTTCTGCAGCAACATGAGGGGACTTGAATGGAGACAGTGGATCTATTTTTTCTTGAGTTCTCCCATTTAACTTGGCACCAGGGAATTGTCTTTTTATTGGCGAGGAGCCACTTGCGTTCAATTGTCTGAATTCCTGAGGCTGCTGAGGTTTCAAGAAATTAGGAGAGTTTGGTTTAGGCGGTGAAGATCTGTGAATGACACCAAGCTGCGGAACTGGTTTTTGAGCCAACCGAGGTCGACCTAATGTTGGTGGAGAAGGCGTCGGCCGGTTATTCAAGCTTGTTTCTAGTGATGAACTATTCGAATAGGTTTTCTGTTGTTGCAGTTGCACATTGAAAGGAGAACGTCGAAGATTTCCCGTTCCAGCTACAGGGGAACTTGTACCACCAGAAGACGAATGTAATGTCGCACCTACACTTTCAGCTCTCCTTGCATCCGCATGAGCTGCATAAAGCTTTTGATGTATTTTACTGTTGGGGTTGTACGCATAGTTGATTTTCGCCATACTGTTAATAACTGAAATTGAGAAAATGATTCTTGGTTAAACATTTAAAAAGCCTTTAAAAACCATTCCAGCAACTTTCTCTGACAACTTTGTAACTTACGAGCTTCTACTTTAGACGCTGTGCTTCTTTCCATCATAAAATGGTATCCGTCTTCCAAAAACGTAGACCTCTTCGATTTCTCAAAGTACTTTTCGTATTGGCTCTTTAGGACTTCGAAACGAGCGACTATGCTATAAAATGAGAAATCAAGTTCATAATAAAAAACACACGACATTCAATACTAAAACTAAAAATAAACTCACTGTCTCGATTCCAATAGAATTTCATCGTCTGTGCAATGCCGTAAAGCCCCGATAACAGTTCTGTAATGCCTCAACTGAACTAAAATGGATTTGACTTTCGCTCGTTTCATATTGTGCATTTTGGCTTTTCTCACTGTATGTTCAGTGATCTCTTTCCGTAGTGACATTTCCTTCTTCATTAATGTAGAGAGGATTCTAAAAATTCACAAACACAATAATAAATTACTGTTCAAACAAACACTATCAATAACAACCCCTTCGTTGCTCAGTATTTACAAATGACTCACATAGAAAACTGTGATGATGCCTCACGTATCAGATAATCTTTCTCAGCTGTCAAAGACATTATCACCTTCTCCCTCAAAAGCTGTTCAGTCTGCATGCCAGCTGAATGCAGAGCCCTGCAAAAGAACACACACAAACAAATCGTTTACCAATTGTTTTGCTGTAAGCGCAAAAATACTACTAATAATATTCCTAAACTTACGGTAACACTTGTATACTAGTATTGATTTTGCTTCTCATTTCCTTCAACAACTGCTCAATTGCCGTGACCCTATGTTCAGCATGATTAGCATCTAGAGCAATACACAAATTGCACAACTTCTTGTCACAATCTTCACAAAACTGACTCAGCACTTGTTCCTTGTGGGTCTGACATCGATAGATCCGAGCGATTTCATCTCCTTCTTTTGTTGTTCTCCTCGTCACTATCTCTTTACTTATAACGTGATCATGAGTAGCCTTGCTGTATGGATGATGCTGCACATAAAAAAATAATAAATAATAAATCAAAGAATAAACCACTAGAATTCAAAAATACTTCAACAAAGGCATACACATACCTCCTCGCATTGTTTACACAAAACCTCAGTGCAAGTTTCACACCAAGCGACTCCTTCTTCCTGGCGAAGACAAAAAGTACAAAGCAAAACTGCTTCAGGTGGATTCGACCTTGGAACAGCTTGAACCATTTCCAATGGTCGAAAAGTTCGTTTGATGACTTCTTCCGGGTCGAATTTCAATTTGCATGTAGGACAAGCCGGTGGAGAAACTTGAGGGAAAAGCACATAGCACAACATTAACTTAATTTCAGTCACACAAAGCACAAAATTCGACAGTATACTCAACATGTCGACTGTCGACACAACCGACTCACCCATTTCAAGCAAAGCCTGAAGGCAAACTCGACTACAGATGAAATGAATGCACTTGAGGGTCATAAAGTCGCAGTCGCCATAAAGCTGGACATCCGAGAGTTCCTGTTCACTCCTGCGATCTTTGCACATGACACACTCCGCGAAGGGAGGCCACTGCGGTTGACCATTTGCGTCGAAGGGGGTGTACGAAGGTTGCGGTTCTTCTCGACAAATCCTATACACTGTGGGGAGTCGGGGGGGCTGCTGACCTGCCTGGGGTGTGGGGATTCGAACTCGGAAGGGACCTCCTCCGCCCCCTGACATCATTTGACCTGTGACCTCGTCTGGGGAATAAAGAGTGGGAGAGTGAGTTGATGCGGAGAGTTTGTTTTGATGCGCGTGTGGGAGATGAGGAAGAGAGACTGGAGGAAGGACGAGCTCTCGCAGCACCAACGGTGGAGGTGGCACGCAGGCAAACAACAACCCTCCTCAACACTAGAGACCACAGTCATTCATGACGAGCACTGTTGACTCTCGCGGGATTCAAATTCCTTTCCCGCCCATCTTCCCTCCTCGCCCCATCGAGGACGCCACCTCACTTCCAGTTCCTCCAGCGTCTCCTCTCCTCCGTCATTATTACTCTCCCGCCAAACATAACCCTTTCCATAACACGGCTTCCTTCCATGAGCCCTGTGAGTTCCATGCATGGAACTATCACTGCGCTACGGCGGTCAAAGGTCTCATGCTTCGAAAGGCAAGGAATGCTCAGATGCTGCTACTTAACTTTAACCTACTCTTGGTGTGTCGTAGAGAAGATATCTTGTACGTGCGTGACCTGTGTGATCTCTCATCGTTGTAGTACAAAGTAGGGGGGGTTATGGCATGTAACCCACCAATCGCCGAAGAATTGGTAATACTGCTTTACGGACACAAGAGGTGAGACTCTCGCTCTCTGAGACGAGACGGACGCTCTCTGAGATAACAGATATCCTCTTCTGTAAGTTGTGATCTGGTGACCTAACCTACAGCAGTTAATGTTGAGAATGTTGACGCCACCATACTGACACTCAAGTAGATAGAATACTACCAATACTACGATGAAGTACTTCGGAGATAATGCATTGTGACTCAAAATAGCTATTGCATATTTTCTTAGGAGGTGACGATTCTTCGAGAGGATAAGTCTCTTTCGGTGGGGTCGACAAAACAGCGTCATACTTCCCACAACAGCACATCATTAAAACGATCATTGGATGCCTGAGAACTTAGAGCTGAATTACAAACAGTCAGCTGCGTAATCTTAATTTCATCATCACGATCTTAGATTAAACAACATTCGACATTGATCTAGCAGATTCGAGCATCTTTACAGTTGACCAGTTGAACCAATCGATCGCAGAATTCGCAGAAGTATTTGCCTTCTGACTTGCTTTAATAACTGTCACTGTTTGCCACGATCTGCCTGTGTGCCATTTCTACCATGTACATACTGATTTCAAATTCAGAGTACGGCGGATAAGAAAATTCAACTAAAAATAACATCAGATATAGGCAACCTTTCAATCTGAATTTTAAAATATGAACGAGTGAAGAACTGCATTGTTCAGCTTTTTCTTGGGTGAGGCATTCCTACACAAAGTAATCTTTCCTTTGCTTGTCCTCGTTTCCTAATTTATCTACGTGATTTCCAGTTAGGAGTACCCATTCAACATGGAGATCACATTACACTGAATTTAACAAAGGCACTTCCTTAATTCAATTTAAAAGATCTCAAGAGATTTTGATTTTAGAATGCATTCAGCTAAAAATATTTCGGAGATGAAAGTGTTTCACTGTGCCCCGTTGGGAGATTGAGGAACCTGCGGGAGACTTTCGCACATGCAATTTCCATTGGCCGGAAGAACTTCTTATCTCACAGTTCGCCACAACTTCAGCTTTGACGCTGCGCTTCTCCTCGTTTGTCGAATTTTTTCGACTTGCCTAAGCTTTCGAACAGCCCAAACTACGTTGTTCATCGGAGGTTCAAAACTTGTGACAGCTACAGTGGCAGGTAAATTCACAATTGTTTTGCCGGTTGTTTATTATGTAAATACATGAGAAGATGAGAACAGTTTCAATTTCGAAACTCGAAAAGGGTAGGGGGTGGGCACTTAGATTTTTTCATCAATCAAATCTTCGCACACGGTTTATATCTGCAGCGATGTCACTTGTTTAGCTTGTTTGGAATGTGTAGAGATTAGAGATGTCTTTCTGTGCTTCAAAAATGTTTTAGAACTGAAGAAGAGGAACTGGAAGAGGAATCGCAATGGAGTTTCCAGATTTAGGAAAACGCTGCACCCACAAGGAATGTCGACAACTCGATTTCCTCCCGACAGAATGTGTCCACTGTCGTCAAACCTTCTGTGGTGACCATTTGTCCCCTTTCGTCCACGAATGCGGTAACTTCAAGAATACCGTTTTGACGGATGCAGACTTGGCCGAAAAAGAAAGACAGCGGTGGCAAGTGACTTGCTCTTATGGAAAGTGTCAAGTTAAAGATTTGTTGCCGATGAAATGCTCCAAGTGTGGAAACCACTTCTGTCTCAGCCACAGACATACTGATCAGCACGAGTGAGTGTCCAATAATTTACAAATTAACCTTTAATTTTGGAAATCATTATATAGTGCGAGAACTAAAAGTTGGGGTGACTTTGACTGCAGGTGCGAAGCTACAAAAAAAGAAGAAGCTGAGAAGATCGAAGCATCGCAGAAAGCACAGGCGTCTGTTCAGACAACCAAAGAAGTTCAATCGAAGATGAAAGAAGACATCAATCGGAAGTTAGAGGAAGCAAAGTCAGCTGGAGGTGCGAAGGGCGCAATGGCCACAAAGTTAGCGTTGATGAAGTTGAAAGGAAGAGCAAAAGGAGAGGCGTCGGTTCCCGTGGCTGACAGAATCTTCTTCAGCGTAGAATGCCCCAACAAAGAACAAAACCCGAATGGATTGGATGTGTGGATGGCCAAGTCTTGGAGTATGGGAAAGGCAATCGATTTCATGGCAAGACAAGCACGAATCAAAAACAGAAACAACATTGCAGATGCTCCGAAGCTGCATATCTTCAAGGGAGAAACGTGCATCTCAAAACCAAGTGACAGAACACTCAAGGAAGTTTTTGAAGAAGGAATTATCGTAGACGGCGACGCTTTGGAGTTCAGGCTTCTCGAAGAAACTAAGTCTTCCTGAATTTTCTCTCTGTATATTAAAATTACAATTAGCGATAATTTACTATTGAACTCTAATCAACAATAATTAATTAATTAATTAATAAACTCCTCGGTGATTCAAGTTTGTCAGAAATTTTTCGATTTTCGTTTATATGTCGCTTATTTTTTGGTTTGTAGGGAAAACTCTTAAACCATAAACAAGATACAAACAAGCTAACCAACCAACCAATTACAAATCTCTCCTTTATTTGTTGATTACAGGAATGACGACGCTAACGGCCTTAATGCGCTTCGGAGGAAGATTCTTCGGTACCAAAAGGTTTTTCTCTGCTAGCAGAAACTTAAGAAACTCGGTGAAAGAAGTCGTAGAATCCAAGCCACCTTCACCTTCACAGCCAGCAACAAAACCCGTAAAGGATGTGGTTATATTTCGTTTCGAGGACCCTAAGTTCTTCAAGTTCCTCAACTTGTTTGCAATAGCCCAATTTGGATTTTGGGTTGTACTGTCCACGTCCAGCCTCAGTATGATTAACACTCCAGTGTCAGAAGATAAGAATCAATCTGGAGACAAAGTTGAGAAGGAGCAGACGCAGCCAGCAGAAGATGTTCCTTTTTGGAGAAAGATTAATTTGGGAAGTGACAAGTACAAATATGGACTTTGTGTAGGATCTTTTCTTATGGGTAAGTTAGTTTGTAATGTTAAACATTTCAAAGTGTATCAAGTCCTTGTTAATTAACTAATTAATAATTGTGCAATTGCACAGGATATGGAATTCTGTTCATCAGCTGGACGTACATTCTCAGATCAGTTCGCATGCTAGTTCTCCGTAAAGACATGAAGACCGTTTCATTCGTAACCTACGGACCTTTCGGAAAGAACCGAATTATGGATGTTCCCGTTAATTGCGTAAGCTAATCACAATAAATCCTCCGAACTTCTTTCATGATATTATATCAAAACTCAAAAAACTAATTAATGTAAATTCCTAATTTATTTATGTATTCAGATAAGCGCTGCAGGATCTCGTTTCAGTGACACTTCCCAAATGCCAGTCAAGATAAAAGGAAAACATTTGTTTTACATCCTCGATCTCAAGAAAGGAGAATTTCCCCAACCAAGACTTTTCGACCAAACTGTTGGACTCAAAAGAAGAATGTAGCTTCTGTCTATACGCGTATCATACATATTTGTCAAATTGTATTTATTGGTCAATAAAATTTAGTCAAATACCCCAAATTATAAACTGTAAACTATTCCAATACAATTTTTTCTGCGCGCTTTTCTCCTCCGCATGGTATTTACAAAGTACCACGGCCCTTGATCTTCGCGAAGTCTTCTGCAAGATGTCCTGGGAAACAATCGCTTCTAACTATGAGTTTCTATGTGCCTTCGAAGTTGTTAGTTCCTCAAGAACTGCACTAAAATATTTCAGGGTTTTTCAAGGATTTTGTTAGCATCGTTTCAACTTGCGTCCTTGAATCCGAAAGATGGATAACGACAACGAGGCGAAGAAGGAAGGAGGAGGAAGTGTTTCAAGGACGAGGAATCACGACCTTCAGTCCACAGCCTTCATCAAAGGTCTCTTCGAGGATCGTCCTTCCGTGTCACACGAATATGGGAACGCTTATGACATGCCGCAATGGTACAACAAGTCGCGTCCCTCCGTAAGCACAGACGAACGGTACAGCATATTCTTGTTCAAAGGAGAAGACGACGATGACCTTGCAAAGGGATCCGTCGCCAATGTCCAAGTGCCTGTTGAGAAAGTACTGTCTTCATATCATTCATCCGTTCTTCATCTTTACAAAACTATCTTAAACATCCATCCAAATATCTCTTCTATTCCATCCTAATGACTTCGTCTTAAGGTTAAGGAAAACCTACAAAAAAAGGTAGACGCCATTTTGCGAGGATGTGCTCAAGAAGCAGTCAACCAGGTTTTGTTGGACGGTAAACCATTTGAAGGTCTTTCGGATGCACCCAGGGATTCCTCAGACTCGGAGAGATGGGTTTGCAAGGAGAAGAAGGACGACAAGTCTCAGAAGAAAGACCTCGCGCTGTCTTATCGGGAAAGGTAAAGATTCTCAAGCTTTGCTCAATATCTCGCAAAGGTTTATTCCACTTCTGAGTTCTACTTCAAAATACAAACAGACTTCTGAAGAAATTGGACGAAGCAATTGTCCTCCTCGTTCAAAAGTTTGAAGCTCAGGGCGAATTCCCACAATCAGAATGGCAGCAATGTGATCCTAAACTTAAATATGGAATTGATGTCACCCCAACTGCATCGCAGTGCGCTTTATCCCGTCGAAGACAAAGCGATTATGTCGAAGATACTCCCGGAACGGTAAAGACAAGAGTCTTCAAGAAGACATCTAAAGCTGAGAAAACCAAACTATCAGCGCTTATTTTTTGCAGGAGGAGCGTACAAAAGCTTATGCAGAGACTCCAACGCCAACTCCGCCTAAAGACAAGTCGCGAAGATGGAGAGAAGGACTTTTCTGTCCGATTATGGACCTCTCAGTCGAGTCCCTCGTGAAGGAACCCACAGCGGAGTCCCTGCTGCTCAGAGTAGGCGCTCTCAACGAACAGGGAGAACTCTCCTGTGACCTCAAAGACTTCAACGATGTCCAGCATTGCGTAAAGAAGCTCCTCATCCTTTGGGCAATGGAAGTTGAAGCCAGAGATTTAAATCAAAACCACAAGCTTTCCGTAAAGAACCAATCTTACTAAAAAGCAGCTGGCCTTCTAAATTAAGAGTTGCATACTAAAATCTCAATTTCGAAACTCTTTCAGGGAAAACACGAAGTCTCTTTCAAGCAGCCGGAAAAGGACATTTACACGCACCTGAAGAAAGCCCTTAATTACGACATCAACAAGGAAAACTTCAGGAAACAACGAGCTCGAACTCTTCCCAGGTTCACTTAAAAATTTTGAATTAAGTTTTCTGTGACTGTAGACTAACGAAAAACATTTCCTCACTTCATGGCGTTAGTTTACTTCTTGGGACGAAGTCAAGTGGGAGGATGCACAAGAGTATGCCTCAGGAGAGAGTGGAGGAAGTCCTCCAGCGACTTATCAAGGCAATAAGTCTTGTGGACGACAACGAAAAACCAGATATGAACCGTCTCAAAGCTTCTCTCTACGAAATCCTTCCTTTCGAGTTCAACGATTCATTCGATGGGGGTGATTTCGTTGAGGACCTTGTCGAAGAACCTGTTCGGAAACTTAAAGTAATCAATTTCAGAATTTCAGTTTATCTCTCAGAGATTTATTAAGTAAGCAATTAGCTTAATTTATCGTTTTCTCAGCAGTCTCTGTTTCCAACGAAGAATATTGCGAACAAGTCCGAAAAGATTTCATGGCCCGTAGAATCTCAGTCACAAGACGAGTCTCTCTTGGATATCCGCGATTGCATTCCACAGGCAGACAGGTTCCAAGCTGAGAAGCTGAATTTCTTTCAATGGCAGAACAGACGCCTAGCTGATGGTACCTTCAAATCTTTTCAAAATGTTTCCCTGAAGAAATTAAAGTATTTCATCTGCTGCGTGTGTATTGATTTCCAGAGATGAAAGATTTAAAAGACCTGACTGAAGACGAGGAAGAGTTGATAACAACCGTCAAGTATTTTGCCCACTGGTTGGACGTCGTGCGGAAAGGCAGGATTCTCAAAGGCGTCTGCTCTTCAGTAGAAAGAACCAAGTTGTTCGAAGGAGGGTTTCCCAAACACGGACTGGATTTAATTCGGAGCTTCGAACAGAATCCTGATTACCGTAAGATCCTTCGGGCTTAAGTGATACTTTCAGAAAGCAATATTTAATTATTCTAACTCACTTAATTTTGTATGTTTCCATTCAGTCCCAGATTCAAAGAAAGCGTATGAGAAGAAGCTGAGGAGTGCGAGAGCAGCTCTGGAAAATAAGATCGCAGCGATGATAGAAGAATTTCCCTACGAATCTGATGAATGTGATGAATAGACAAACTTTGTATGTCATTATGTAAACCGTAACGGATGGATGAATGAATGAATCATGAAATCGGATTAAGAAAGATGAAGTTATTTTTAAAATAAGCTCGGAAATATTAATAACAGAAATCATAAACTCGCAGTCTTTAATTAATTACGGCAATTCCAAGTGATTTATCTTAATGACAACCGCATCAATTGAGCTAAGTATAAAAGTCAGTGTCAGTTAGAAGTGTAATATTGTAATATTCTCGACCATGATTACCGTGAATGGCTACCACTAACAAGGTAGTAGTTAATCAAGTTATTAGTTAATTAAAGTTAATGCCTAAAAATCAAGACATCACAAAGGTATAAAGATCGAGAGACTGCTGGGATGAATGGAAGGAGCCATTTTTTACCCGAAATTGGACCCACCTTCACACGTTAACCCTTAATTAAAGTGAAATGATGACCAATTTAAAGAGCATTTAAAGTTGCACGGGGTAATTTGGCATTCAATGAAGGGATATTTATGCAGCAGAACGAATTCCCCAGTAATCACAGAGCTTTCTTAAAAAAGTAACTTAAGTGGCAGGCTGAAGAAGTCTACGCAGTGAATAAGAAGGACTCAGGTAGCGGAGCATACGCCTCTCCCATTTATAATTTAATAATTCTCGGACACAATTAAACTTTAAGTGGATTCCTTTGAGGGAATGAGGCGTGAGAAATGCGGATGGAAGGTTAACGTAGTTTAAAAGAGATGCATTTAAAAGTTAAAACTACATAAGACATAAATCGATTGTCCTGCAGGGCAACAACAATTCCTACTTTAACAATTACAAATGGATCTGCACACGTGATGCCTGCATTAATTTGTTGTTTGCTGTTTTGCACAAAAAATGTGAGATGCAGCTTAATGCTTTAAGCTTTAAACTTTTAAAGCTAAAAGCACGTTAAAAGTTTCAGAGTTCCTTAGCGTTTCGAGTTACACAATTGAAGATCAGTTTTGGACTTGGACGTAAAGAATGAATGTTGAATCTTGAATGTGATGTGATGGTCACCTGAGAGTGAGGAGTGACCTTTACCCACCCTTCTTGCATCTTTTGAGTGTCTTGAGGTTTCCAATGTTAATTGGGATCTCTGCGTGCGTGCTCATCCACCACGGACATTAAATTTAGGAAAAGAAACAGACGTGCAGAGTTGGAGAGAGATGAAGGAATCTCTTACACATCTTAAATCTTAATTTCCTTCCGTTGGAAGTTGGAAGTTGGAGAGATGGACAACGATTAACGACAAAGATGAGAATATAAAGGTCACGATCATCTGAATGAGAGCAGCAGACCGTGGAGCGCTAAATGGTCACCTTTGCTCTTTCTTCACAAATCTCCTCAAGGAACGCAAACGTGTTGTTTCTTCGTGAACTTGAAATATATGCACAGGAATCCTCTCTTTTATAACAATAATAATTCTTTAGCATAAATATAAATCGTGTGAGTTAGATTGCTTAAGTCCAACTTAATTATTGAATGAATGAATTTAGCTAGAGAAGGAAGTGGATTAAAGATGTAACATCTTTGAATGTGGACTTGTGTGCGTAACGCAATTAAGTAAGTTGCTCATTCACGCGTGTTATTCGAAGGCTTAATTCAACTTCTTCCCCACTGAGCATGGAAGATTGGGCAGAAATGCTTAGTGCTTAATGATGATGAGTATGACGAAGAACTGCAATGATCTCTTCTTCCAGATTCCAATCTCAGGTTTATTTATCAAGCAAAGAGATAATGATGATATCATTTATTAAGTGTGTGCAGACAGCAGACAGAATACAATGAGACTTGAGATTTGAGACTCGTCTAAAGAGAATTCCGTGGACTCGTGAAACTCCTAAAAACGCCCTTTTCCTCAATTTGCAGTTGTAGTTTTTTCCATAATTATTCTATTCCTTGTCTCTTCACAGTCTTCTTGGGATTTATGAGGTCATAACTTAAAGAAATAAAGTTATTTATAATCCACACGAGATTTAATCAATCATGTTGGATGATTTGGGAGTAATAGAGGGTTGTAGTTGCGGTTGTGTGGTGTAATAATAATTAGTAATTTAATCTGGGATACTACACAGAGCAGAAATGGATATGAAATGAATAGCTGGGGGCTACAATGAACGGCTGCTGCTGATGGTGCTGCTGAAATTGGAAACCTACTCTCGTGATTTAATTTCTCACGGCCAGTTCTTTGCGTTCTTCTCATCTCTCGCAGAATTACGTGGCAATAAAAGCGAAGACTCCCTCAGCATTAAAGTACGTGAGATCAGTTAAGTCATAAGTTGAGGTTTGAGGTGTGTGTGTATGTATTTCTGTAACTCTGCCTCCCTCTTTAATCATTCTTCATGCTGGATAGTTAAATATTAAAGTACGATCAACGTTTACTCACTTCTTTTCTTGCTTAAAGTTGGCGTGTGTATAAATAGTTGAGACAGCTTCGTCAATTCCATTCATTCTTTAAGACGTACTTGTTCAAAGATAACCAAGAAGACAATAATTCATTGGAATAAAGTCGGAATCATGAAATCTGCTATTGTAAGTTTCTGCAAATAGATCCAGATATCCTGTGAATTCATGTTAAAATCTTTGAGAAGAATTTTGGGGCAAAGTAAGACTTGATAAGTTAAATTGTGATTTTATTGATAAACGCAGGTTATCTTTGTGGTGGTGTTGGCTTTAAATGGAAGTTGGGCACGGCCAGGATTCATCTACAGTTTCCCTGCAGCGTCTTCCCACACGACGGTGCTCAGAGACGCCCTCGGAAATCAAGCGACCGCATACGCCTACCAAGACGGACATTCTTCGTCTGTCGCTGTCTCCAGAAAGTAAACCCATTTCTGTTTCACTAATAACGCGAATCTAGACACTTAATTAATCTAATTACTTTTCCAGTGATGTGAGCAAGCATCTTGCGTACGTTCCAGTTGCACAACCTGCTCCAGTTATCTACGAGGAAGCAGTCCAGCCTGCTTACCATCACATTCCTGCAGCGTATTATGGCAGCTACGACCCGTACTACGTCTAAATTAATTTAATTAATTAACTCCCAAATATTTGATCACCTTCCCTTTTCTCTTCCCTTTTAGCTTTTCTTAAAATAGATTTGCAGACTATATACTCTTCATAAATTTCTTTCCTTTCCTTGTAAATCCAAGTCGTAATCTCCGTCTTGAATTTATAATTTTGCTATTTATTTATTCGTGTACTCGTGTCCTTGATCAATAAAAGTTATTTCTTCACAGAGATTCCGTTTATTAGACACCTCTTTATTACGGCAATAGAATAATTAGAATTATTTCGTGATTAAATATACGCGTGTGTGTGTGATAGTGATAAGGTGTAATATGAGATATCTCCTTATGAGTAGCATTGGCCCACATCTGAAGAACTAAGAACAGTAGTAAAAGATTTCATAGCAAATATCCCATATCCTTTTATAGTTTACACTACATTTGATGACAATTTAATTAACGGATTGCGTTTCTTAGTTATCATCATGTTACGCATTTATATGCAGTAGCAGGATTTGATTTGTAATGTTATCAATCGTGATGAGTCACTCGAGTTTGGACGAAATAAATTCCGTAAATGCTACCCAACTTCGCACGATACCTTAAAGCGATGAGAATGCTAAT
>JAQGAD010000778.1:0-28742 GCA_034696625.1 Isotomurus palustris
CAAGACTATCGGCTGCAGTGCTGTTTGTCATCGCATGGCCTTTCATTATGCTGTTATCTTCATCCCCTTCGATTTTGTTCTGCCACTGTGGTTTGTTAGGAGCAACCTAATGGAAAGCAATAAGCAGTTTTAATAATTTAATCATAAATAAACGGCACACCCCAATAGATGAATTGACTTGTTTAAAAACTTACCCCTTGCATTAGGATTCCAGCTGAGGACACTGAGTTGTTAACACTTCCATTCAAACCTCCAGAGCTTTCATTAGCTGCACCTCTTGCAACTTGTTCAATGATGTCAGCATACTGGCTGCCTCCAGGTGTATTTGCCTGACTTCCTTCTCTTCCTGCTTCAGGGGACAGAGATGCTTCTGCTTGTTTGGACTTTCGTTTCTTGGGGTTGGACTTTACTTTCTCTTCTGCTTTAACAACAGTAACAGAAACACTATTTGCTTCTATAGAACTCTTTTTCTTCTTGGGTTTCTTCCTCAGACCTCCATTCATAGCTCCAGTCAAGTTGCTAACAGCTAAAGCAACAATATCCGGATTTCCACCGTTGTCAAATATGTTACTCAGGTCCAATTTCATTCCCCCAAACGGAACTGATGCTTCACTCTTTTTCTTCTTGGATTTTGATTTCTTAGCAATACCGTTTGGTCCAGATTCTTTAACAGGGGAGTCATCAATGCCACCTTTTTTCTTTCTTGGCTTTTTCGGAGATTTGAGTACTTTGGTATCAGCAAAGGCCTCAGTTGAAGACTTATCTGAAACTACGGCATCTGTTTTCACCTCAGCTGTTCCTTCAGCTGCGGTTTTCGAAGACGGTGGTAACACTTCAACTTTCACTTGTTTCACCTTAGGAGTTCGTTTTTGTTTTACAGGCTTACTACTTGAAGGCTCAAGTGTACCCGACTCTTCTTGACTGGTCTTTTTCTTTTTTGCCTTCGTTGGAGTAATTTCCTCTTCGTTTGACAAAGACGGCATCTTTCTTTTCGCTGATTTTTTCGACTTGTAACCCTTCAAAATACTTTCATTTTTGTCTGGCGAAGAATCCGTGAACTTATATTGCTCGTCTCCAGTACAGCTCGAAGAATTCAAGGCGTTAGTTTGAGAACCTCCTGAAGATTCACTAGGAGTCGTCTGGACAGTTGCTTTATTCGATTTCTTAGGTTTCGGGTCGATTCCTGGTTCTTTGGGTTTTCTGGGTCGTTTCACCTTTTGAGATTGCTGATTTGTGTTATTATCAGCGGTCCCAGATGGCAAGGGGATTTGAGCAACAACAGATGATAAGTTCTCCAAAAGCGAGGACGTAGTGACCGCTGGAAATTCCTTCTTTGGTGAACTCAAATTGAAATCGTAAGCACTGCCATTTTTCAATTTTTCTTGGCTGCCTAAGACGCTTAGTGCTGAAGATGGACAAGATGGTAGTGATACTGATAGACTGAGCACTGGGGGTGAAAGAACAGGACTGGTTATGGATGAAGGAGACGCAATAGGCGATTTCGAACTTTTTCGTTGCTTTGCTGCTTTTCGTTTCACCGTCGTTTCTTTTGGTTCCTTTTTGGGTTTACTTTGGCTTGAAGGTGATGACTTCGGTGTTTTTTGAGCAGATGCTGCTTTACTATTCGCACCTTTCTTAGAAACTTTATTAGCTGGAATATTTTGTCCTTCATTAGCAGGAAGAGAAGGAGTTGAGGGCATTCGCATTGGACTAACGGACGGAGTTGAAGTGTATGAAGGGACTTCAGACTTTATAGATTTTGCATCGCCCTAAAAATTCGATTAAATTCAGATTAACGGTTGACTAATATCAGCATATCGCTGCAAGTAAATTACGAACATTTTGATGAGCAGTGGGATTGGGCGTGGATTTTGACTTTGGTGTATCTCCTTCTCTTGAATCCGTTGAGAATCGATATTTTCCTGGTTTTCTCAGTTTGGTTCTACCCCTCAATGTCCTCGGTGCTTCAGTGTCCACTTCCGGTTCTTCGCCTTCTGGCTCTTCTTCACCACAATCTGAGCACATCCTGAAGAGTAGTCAATAAAATAAGTTCAAGCTCAGTTTGTTAACGACCAAGACTTGCCCTGTCGCACAGTCCCCATCACTTACCATCCACACAATCTGGATCGCTTCGGCATCCTTGTTAACGGTGGATCGAGACACTTCAGATGATAATGCTGTTTACAGTGATCACAGCGTGTGATCATGTGTTGATCTTCAACCTTCTTGCAGATTGCACAAGTAGCTATCGCTAATCGACCTTTAACACGCAATCACACACACAATTTTACATAGTGGGAATACTTCTATTTTCTTTAAAAACAACTCATCAAAAGCGTAAAAATAATGCGCAACTTAAAAAACCAAACAAAATTTACCTTCCGAACTACAAGTGGGACTACTATTACCTCTCTTCCCTGAGCCTTTCTTTCCTGGAATGATTTTCATAGGACTGGATCTTCCTCCACCTTTGCTCTGACTACTTGCACTTCTCTTTCTTCCTTCCCCTTTGGTAGATCCCACTAGGGTATTTAGTTTGGTCACTAATTTTCTGTTACTCCCAGGAGATAGAATACTCTTGATCACATCACTAATACCAAACAGCTCCTGTCTGATTCTCTCTGTATCCTCAGCCATGGCGTCATTGTTGACTAACGAAAAATCGTAATTGGTTTGCAGGAAAGACTGCTGGTCATTCAAAACATCGTTTTCTTTTTCAAGTCTGTCACACTGGTCGTATAAATTTGTAACACGAATCTCCCTGTCAGCGTAATAGGCAGCGAATTCAACACTCAGAGAAGGGAGTACATTCCACTTTCTCTTCACACTGGACACGATACGAGTATTTTTATCTTCAAGTTCAAGAGATGGAATCGAAAGACCCATCAGATGAGCCTTGTGGACGAAGCTACTTGCGGATCCTGCTGAGGTTGATAGAAGTCTCGATTTTTTCACACCTTCTGACCACGGAACAAGCTGAAGCTGCTGATAATTATTATCTACGTTTTCATCGGTAACTGGATGATCATCCGAACTATACTGGAATAGATTGCCTTGAGAATTTGTATGTGAAGAACTTCCAAACGGCTGTGGGGCTATCGACTTATGTGCTTGTTTTATTGCAACTTTGAAACGGATTCTTTCCAATTTTCTTTTTATTCTTTGTTGATTATTGAGTTCAACTTCTGTTAGATTATCCATTGATTTCTGTTCTTGCTTGATTCTCAGTTGTTCTTGCAGAATGGCATACGCTTTAGCTCGTCTCTTCGATGTCTCCCGATTCGTATGCAACTTGCATGTCGCGTAGTAAGGATCCGCTTCACCTGTTTCAGCAGCTTCGAAAGCTACGATAGGATCTGACAGGAGACCTTGCTTTTGAGCACTGAATAATGTAAATTATAAATATCAAGTTTTCAAAATTATGAACCATTTTATAGTATGTAGTTTTGAATTTTAGAATACCATGTAGCATGCAGATGTGCTTTACACATTCCAGCGTCGCATCCAATGCAGACTCCTGTTCTAGTGTACCGTATATCGTCACAGACTGAGCAGGCATGGGCACCGTACTTCGCATAAGGAACAGCGAACAGATTTGGAAGGCCGTTTTCGCCGATTGAGACTCCGGGAGTATAGAGTGAGCAGACAAGATGAACCCATCGACCTGCCGTAGTTTCTTTGAACAGTCCACCTGAGTTTCAACAAGTATTTTTGTAAAAATAAAGAAATTCGTTAACATAATAGTATTAATTGAGCGGTTAAACCTTTCATGGGGCACAGCTCGCAAGAGATATCCTTGGCTCCATTTTTACACAAATCACAAAACCAAGGCTCTGTGGAGGAGGATGATCCAACAGATGACACACTCAGGTTGTCACTAACACCGTAGCAGCCTTCATGAACTGTGATTCCACAAGAATCGCATTCCACGATTTCATTTTGATGGTTACTTGCATTCCCTAAACACGCTGAGCAGATGGGATTTCCCAAATCAATCTGAAACAAGAAACACAGCAATATTTATAAACTGCAACTACACTGAAAACATTTTTTTAATTGAGTTAAAAACTTACGATTTCTTTTCTATTCTCTTTCATATTTTTATCCATTGAAAAACAAGAATCAATTATTGTTCGTTTGGATCCGGAAGATTCTTTCTTCGACTTCCTCTTACTTCTTGATGAGTCGCCACCAGCGTCTTTCCCTTTTGAGCTTTTTCCCGTCCCTCTGGAAGAACTTTTACCCTTGCCTTTTGAACTGGAAGTCTTTTTGCTTGAACTGCCTTTTCCTGCTGCTTTTCCAGAAGTATCTCCGCTACCTCCAGCAGTAACTTTTTTCGGTTTCTTCCTTTTCTTCTTTCGGGATGACACTGCGAAAGAATCTGCAGCGTCATTGAGCTTTTGCAGCGTATCCCTTAGTGCGGACTTTTTCTGGACTGGAGACTGATTGGAAGTATTGTCAGCCTCTGACTCACTGTCTGAAGACCCATCTTGTTCATCACTGGAGTCTGACGATGTGTTTTCGTTTACATCCGAGCCAGCATGATAAGAACGATCATCTTCATCATCACTATCGTCTAAATCCATCCCAGCTACAGTATTCGCTCCAATATTATTGTTAGGATTTTTCTGCTCAGTTTCCGACGCTTCAGCTTCATTAGAAGAAGCAGATCCATCCGACTCTTCATCCGAATTTATTGACAAGTCACTTTCATCTGCATGCTTGTCAAAAGAACAATCAAAATCAGGATCTTCATCTGAACCCAATTCTTGAATATCTGCTTGTAAAAGCTCGTCGACATTTTTAGGGCGAATCCTTCGTTTGCCTGGAGCCCCTTCTCGCTCAACTGAAAAAGAAAAAGTTCCATGTACGTCACCTTGAAAAAAACAATACACCGAAACTCCTTCAGAATGAAAGTAACTTACTCATAGTTCGAAATAAAAAATCCACAGCAGTTCCCGGCGGCGACCCGTCGGCATCCTTGTTTCCTTTATTTTTCGACATTTCTTAGTCGACGTTCGCGACACCCACATGTAACTTCACAACACACTTTTGCACGAACTATCAACTTGTGAGGTTAATCACCACTCGCCCTCGAAAAACTTCCTTTAACGTGAGTTATGCAATTTCACTTTTACATATTCGCTAACACGTGTTTTCCAAAGCCATTGTCCAGTTCTTCATAATGACGAAAGAAGAATTCTACGAAGTGCCCGCATTCCAGAATCGAGAAACGTATGACTCATTCACAATGAATGAACTCCATCACTGGGGAAGTGAAGCACAAGTTTTTCTGTCGAATTTCGACCACACGCCATTAACCAGTTGCTTCTCGGTTTCTGTAAAGATAGAAAGAGAAACTCCGTGTAAATAAAAAGTCTTTGTCCATCCCAAACAAACATCATTATCTTAAAAGAATAATTGTAACATTGTACGCTGGAGGTGGTGGAGTACCAGAGTACGTGTGACCGTGGTGAGTAATGAGACATTCGTTTAACAAGTGAAACAGTAGAAGGAAGAATCTTCATTGAAAGCGAATGATGTAAGTATTATGAAGTAAACCCAATATATGTGAGATCACTCGATCTGATCACCGACCACCACCATACCACCTCACCACACAAACACTAATAATTACACACCGAGAAGATTATTATAACACCAAGACCAAGTTCAGCCTAAATGTAATGTATATAAAAGGAGTGTAGAGGAACTAGTGGAAGTCACAGTGGAACTGAAATTGCGAAAATATTGTGTAGTATGCAATTAACATTATTGCACTCACTTTCATTGAGTAGCAGAAATGCGAATGCAATAGGAGACTTAACACATTATAGACCACCACATTCATCTAGAAAAGACGAGTAAGAACTGCTACACTGACTATTTGTACGTCTCTAGTCTCTACTAGTAGAAAACTGTGTCTTTACACAGAGTTACAAGACCAGTATTGTAGTAGTAGTGGTGGTGCCTTAAAAGAATAGAGTGTCGATGTCGAGTGTTTGTAGTTTGTAGTAGCTGTGCAAAAGGCAAAAGCGTACACAATTCATTTTACATTTGGTGTGTGTGGGTTAAAATGAAGACACACACGGTGGCCGTAACAGAATAATTCTCTCACTTAATAGGGGATGAATCTGATCTTGGTCTTGGATCTTGAGATGAATTAAAGGAAGAAGAAGAAGCGTCTGGAGGATGATGATGATGAGTGGGGGGGTGGTGTTTTGAAAAGATAAGAAAGAAGAGGATGCTGCTGGTGTGCTTACCTTGAGAAGTCGTCGTCGTCGTCAGTGGTGGCAGCTAGGCAGTGGTGGTGATGGTGTGTGTGTGTGTTTGTGTGTGTTGGCTGGGCTGAGGGAAGGAGCTGACTGAGCTGGGTGAGTGTGAGACGTCCTCTTCTACGCAACCTTCCTTCCTTTCACACGAGAGTCTCTCTCTCTGCTCAACTGCTCCACGGCTACCCTTCTTTATCATTAGGACTTCAGGACAGAGCCAGAGATCGACAAAAAATCTCAATGGAACTCAATCGAGCGACTCTGGAGGATGGCGAAGATGGGCATGAACGGAGAAATCCATGACAAATCCGTCGAACATGAGATTTCCGAGAAATGCTAGTGTAAGGCTTCATCTTCTTCTGCATGCAGATTGCTTTATTTCCCCGATTTCTTACGAACATTTTGAGTTGTGTGTGTGTGTGTGTATAATATGGATGTACAGTTTATCATCAATTTATACCTACGGAGTACACACACGCATGCATAGATTATTACATTTACACAGTCGTACAACGTATATTTCATATTTGTAGGAGCTCAGTGTTATTTCATAAACATGGGCAGCTTTTTTTCATTCATGTACTAAAATTGTAAGGTTTACGTTAAGGATTATGATTACACTCGTGATAATGATTACTAGTAAGTATCAAGCTATTGATTGAAACTATACACATGTAAAATGTTGAAATAAGTTTATATGTACAGGCTATTATAAAATTATACAGTACTAACACTAACTTTAACTACAGGCAATCAATAACCTTAGGTAATATACAGTAACATAATAGGGTAATATGTAGGTGGTATACAGCACTCTTCGGGAAAATAATATTTCTAATTTAACGAAAGGTTAATTTGTAATTTTTACTATTAGGGATAAATTCAAAGTCTCACTGCAAGTCGAACTGATTACGTACAAGTTTTAAATAGCAATCAATGTTGTACAGTTAATTAAAATTATTAGTTCGATATTTGATAAATGATTGATAGATACAGATTTAACTAAATTGACTTGCCCTGATACTTGCTGACTCTGAACGTACAACTATAAATCTCAGTTTAGAAGGAAATATACGCTTTTTAAGAAACTTAACTAGCATCTACTAGTAACTCACAATTAAACACGTTGTTACGAGTTTCATTAATAGTAACAGTACAAATAGAAGTCTTTGTTGACTTGTTTCTTCTTGAGAAAGAAGGAGACTCTTCTGTAGATTGGTATAGAGTTATCGGCTTGTCCGGTTATAGATGTCTTTCTTTGTGTAGGCTTTCTTTTAGTGTTTGGCAAATAGGGGGTTTCTAATTTCTGATGTTCTTTTCTCGGAGAAAAAGTTGCGAAGGACCACGACTTGACCTACAGCTATAATGAGAACTGCAACAGTTTCACAAATTGACCACAGAAGGACCCTAGAATGCAAAAGGTTGTTGTTTAGAAAAAGCCCAATTGAATTCGATTCAATAATAGAATTTAGTTATTTCGCTGTGATTCAAAAGGACACAATACCTTTCATTAAGGTCTTCGGCCCGCTTGCGACTTTGAGCTTCCCTCAGTCTGTGATGTGTTTGGTAGTCCAATACACTATTGAGGTTTTCGTGAATTTGCTGAGCTGAAGATTCCAACTGGGAAGATAAAATATACAAAATGTTAAATTGGAATGATGAAAATTTCAATTAGTCAATCACAACGATCTTTCGCCATATTATTATAAGTTGACATACTTGTGTAAGAGCTGTCGCATGTTCACCGAGCCCTGGAAGTGGGGATTCATCTCCAACTTGCAAATCCATGTAAATGAGCTTATGCGAGAATGTCGAGAATTCGTTAGAAAAGCAAAAAGTGTAGACACCCTCTTGTTCAGGATTCCACGTGAATGTATCGTACTGTTTTTTGACTTCTTTATAAATAATCTGCTTATTTGGGGCTTCTATACTAACGTCTACGTCATAGTGGCCTCCCGTCACCACCTGAAACCGAACAAGAGTAACTTTTACAATCTTTTCTTAATTTTAGTTTATGAATCTGGGGACTTCGTTATACCTGAAATTCGAAAGTGGACGACTTATCCTTAGGGATATGCTCATGAAAGCACTCTTTGGCATTATCGGGAAGTTCGAAAGTGAGTTCAACTCCTGCTACACCGGAGCTCAACAAAGATAAGCAGCACAATAAAGCAACCGTTGCGGTCACAGAAGAAGACAATAGCCTATTTGTAGCCTTCATCCACGTCGATGTCCACGTCCTTCTTGTCCTCATTTCAACAGCTGATGAACGGACCTCTTCATTCACAGAAGTCACTATTCTCTCCATTTTAACTGCGAACTCTCAACCTTTCACCACACCGAACCTCAGCACGAATCACGTAGTCTGGACCTTTTGAGCCAATGGATCCAAAAGAAATCTGGAGCAATCAGGCAGGAAATATTTTTCAGATTAAAACGTAAACATTTCACGTATAAGGAACAAAATGATTAAATTAAGTAGTCTCCATTTACCAGATTCACACGCCTTCACCTCATCCAAATTGCTACCTTCCTTCTTCCTTTTTGATTCGCAGAATAATCAAACACCAACCGAATCTTGAGAAAATAACGACCAGCCGGTGAATCTGTCACCGTGCTTCTTCCCGGAATCTTCCTTTAAAATCGGGGCTCTTTTCTGGAACCCTACTGACGAAGTGTCCCTACCTTGGAAGAAAAAGATGTCGAGCTACGCGTGCACTGGAAGTAAAGTTAATTACAATTAATTAAGTTTCAGCGATGACGAGCTGTTATCTTCTATTTGACAGTGGAGTAGGGAAAGTAAAATTGTGTTTGAAATAGGTGACGTGTCTGAAGTTCCCGCTGTGCGAGGAGGTGACGAGTACGGTGGGAGGAGAGGACGCCACACACACTCTCCACTTTGTCTCACTGCGCACACAACGAATGGGGCATTGTGAAACGCCGATTCCCAGTTTGTACGGTTTTGGCTTGTGGTGGTGGGTGGAGGATTTGCTGTGCTTATGCTTGGATATCGGATTCTGGAATCTGTATCACTGCGAATCAGTTAAAAGTAACAATGGGCATTATTCATTTGTACACCAGAAATTGTCTTCCAGCTATAGCAATGAGGGTCATAAAGAACTTTGGCTGTGGATGGCTGAGAAGGATGAAATCGAATATTCCAAACGAGATAAACAGGCGTTTCACGCGAAATCGGAAACCACCGCTGGCTAGCATGGAAAATGTAATCATCTCGTAATTGGATAAAGGTGAACTTGAGTTTTTGTTTTAAACTCCTACTTTAGTATCCATTTTGAGGTGTATATGAACTAAAGTTGCCGTTTTATGAATGAGAGTAGATCGAGAAGTTTCATATGTATGAGTCTGGATTGGACCTTGCGTCAGTAAAAACAGAGCAGTGAGAGGGTGAAGTTTCTGTAAAATGAATTTTGGGATCAAGAAGTTTCTGCTGAAGATAGATTAGTAGTGATCAGTGAAAAACGGGGAGTTCGGATAGAAGTCGTGGATAGGGACTTTTTTCTGTGGAAAATGATCTTGGTCATCGCAATCACCTTGCTAGCAGCGTTAATCCAAAACAACGGATGTGAAGCTCAAGTGAATTATCGATTAAGTCAGTAAGTAAATGTAATTCAATAAGAGTTCTGGTTTCGTAGGTTATCGTTGTCAGTTTGTCAGTCAGTTAATATGATAACTCAACATGCAGAATTAGATTTTGGGGTATCGTGATAATTACATTTTTCAACATTACTACATAGATGTATTAATTTATTTCTAGAAACTGCAGATTCTAAATTCGTATGAATTACTAATTTGCTCTAATTTTCAGACCTCAAATCTATCTTGATGATGGGCACATTTACCTCATTCCTGCTCAACACAGGAATTTAGTTCTCGTAGCAAATGGAACGGGGAAAATCATTTTTAACGAAGTGGAGCTAACTAGTCTGGTTTCATCCGTAAGTATTTGTGGGTAGAATGATATTTGTGTTAAAATCTAACGAGCTGAAAATGCTTATTTGTGTTTACAGGTAAAAAACAGTTCAAGAGATCTTGAACATTTCAAAAGTATTTTTGGAGCTCCTACAAATACGTCTGCAGGACTGTCTCAAAGAATTACTTCATTAGAACAAGTAAGTTCTTATTTTAAATGAAATTAATAGCAATAAACTAAACAGATTTTTTAAATTCACGATTGATGTTTTTATTCAGACGCTCTACAGACTGAATTTGGTGGACTCTTTGGATTCTAGACTGACTATAGTAGAGCGACAACTATCTAATGGATCTCAGGTAATCTACCTACCTGCACAGTACATTTGTGCTAGTATAAGAGCAAATATTTATTTTTTTCTAGGGCGAAACAAGGCAAGGAAATGTCAACTCAAGAATAAGACGACTTAGAAATAGGGTAAATATTCTATCAGATTATACTAAGAATTATACGAAATAGATAATGAAATTATTTAAGGGCTTCTGTGATTCATTAGATTGACTCGATTGAAAACAGATTACGGGGAGTGTCCACTTCAAGCCAAAATCCTTGTTCCAGTACTCCATGCGCTAATGGTCAGTGCACCCGTGTGTTTATTTCGTGATTTTACTCTAATTAGGATGTTTTACATAAGCGTAATCGATGGAAAAAGGCATCTTGATCAGCTTTAGCTTCGTGTTTTTTTAGGAGGATCGTGCATTCCAACTCTCTATGGGGCGTTTTGCTGGTGTCGAGAAGGATGGGAGGTAACTGCATTGTCCAATTGTGTTTAATTAGCTTGCTGATGATTTTATTTTCTCACAGGGTCCTACGTGCACACAAGATGTAAATGAATGCGCAAACTTTCATGGAACTGATTTGGGATGCCAAAATCAAGCCACTTGTGTGAATAAACCTGGTGGATACGAGTAATTCATTTTTTAATTTGAAAATTAAGTTCTTGAAGAATGAGATAATCCAATTGCTCTTGCTTATCTCTATTTCCTAAAGATGCCAATGCCGTCCAGGGTATGTGGGAATTCATTGCACCAGACGAAGTGGAGATTGTGCTAGTGCACCTCCATGGGAGTTGTGTGGTCACGGAATTTGCGTTAACCAACATTCAGGTTCACAGCCATACACATGTATTTGTGAACAGGTACTTAATTAAGCCAACTATAAGGCTAAGATAGTTCAATGTTGAAAAATAAAGTAAATAGTTTGAAAATGTGGACGTTAATGAAGGGATGGACAACAAATGGGAGGACACCTGCTTGCACAGTGGACATCGATGAATGCACATCTGGACATCCAAGTTGCTCGGCAAATCCTCCAGTGGCATGCATTAATACACCTGGATCCTATGTCTGTGGGCCTTGCCCAGCAGGTACAGCTTACGCGAAAGAGAACAGTAGGCATTCTTCGGTGCTTATAAATCTAAAATTTGATACTCTCATCAGGATACACTGGAAATGGTCATCGATGCTCGGATGTAAATGAATGTCTGGTGAACAATGGAGGATGTAGTGTTAGTCCATTCGTTCAGTGTATCAACACACCGGTTAGATCAAATGACTTTTTATCTGTAGTATCTCTGAATTGTTGTACTCCTATTATTGAGTTTCTGTGCAGGGTTCGAGAACTTGTGGAGAATGTCCTCCTGGATTCATGGGAAATGGAGTGACTTGCCAGTATGTTGGAATGTGCCAAAATAACAACGGAGGATGTCATCCACTAGCTCGTTGCATGGAAAATCCTGCGATTGGGCAAAGCTTTGTGCAGTGTATTTGCCCACCAGGCTATGTGGGCTATGGAATGGGTCCCAACGGGTGTGTTCCATCCAGCGCTGGTGGAGGTGGAACTGGAGGAACAAGTGACATAGGACCTCCAGTAACCCCGAATCCGTGTGCTGTCAATCCTTGTGCCAACAATGGAAGGTGCACACCATTAGGAGGAAATGCTTTTAGCTGCTTATGCATGCCAGGATTTACGGGTAAGGGAAAAATTGGTCCCATTCCAATCTATTGTCCGATTTCCAATCCGTAATGCATATGAGATATGTACGGATTTTCAGGTATAACATGTCAGTCAATCGTGGATCCTTGTCAATCTCAGCCTTGTCGTAACGGAGGGACTTGCACCAGAGCGAATTCTGCTTTAGGATTTACTTGCAGATGCGGGAATGATTTTACGGGAGAACTTTGTCAAGAACAAGTCGAAAGTAAGTTGTGTAACACAAAAAAGTTAACTCAGCCTCACGGTATTCCTTTTTGGTTGTAGGCTGTGGAGGACTTCTAACAACGCAAGAAGGAGTGATACGGTATCCACATAATGCAGGAGCTACTCAGGTAGATGGAACGTACCATAATAATGTCATGTGTACTTGGACTATAAGAACAACTCCTGGGAAATCAGTAAATATGACTTTTACTCGATTCCATCTTGAAGGCAGTACCGGCTGTGACTTCGACAGTCTTACGGTTAGTATGGAAGAGAAATGGACGTGGTAGAATTAATCTTGATCAATCGATTTGTAAATTCATCAAAAATTTGGTTAGATTCGCGATGGTGATGCATCTGGAAACGTCGTTGGAAAGTATTGTGGAGAAACGTTGCCTAATGGAGGAAATATGGTTTCAACACACAATGAGATCACTTTAGTATTCAGTTCCGATTTTTCTGCGACAGGATTGGGATTTGAAATGATGTGGAACACGTCTGAGCCAGGTAGAATATGAATACATTAATCAGAAGTTTGAAAAGGTTTGATAATTTTTTAATATCTTGCAGTTTGTGGTGGATTAATTACAAATCAAAGCCACGGATCTTTCAACTCTCCTGGATATCCTGGAAACTATCCTCAAGATAGAAACTGCGTTTGGGACATTTCCGTCTCTCTTGGAAAGAGAATTCAACTAGTTTTTGCTACTTTTAGAATTGAGGAACATCCAGATTGCAATTTTGGTACAATTTAGTCAAATCAAACGTATAACTATTGAATGTTACGACCTTGTGGATGGACCCTAAATATTAATATGTTTTCACACTAGATTATGTGGAAATAAGAGATGGATGGAGTGAACATTCTCAAGTTCTTGCAAAATACTGCAATTCTACTCTTCCACCTCCTCTCGTGTCTTCTGGACCTTATCTCAGTGTTCGATTTCACTCCGACATCGGAGTCACTGACAGAGGATTTCACATAACTTTTGCTGAAGTGCCAGGTGTGCCGGGATGCGGTGGAGTTCTGACTTCACCCACTGGCGTTTTTTCGTCTCCTCAGCATCCAGAACCTTATGCTCATGGATTGGAATGCGACTGGCTGATAAGACTTCCTTCACCAGATGATCGAATTTCTTTAACCTTCCTCACTTTTGAATTGGAAGGCGGAAATAATTGTGTCTATGACTCTGTTGAAGTTCACGATGGGAACTTACCGAATAGTCCCCTTGTTGGTAGATACTGCGGTCGCACGGCACCTCCAATGTACATATCCCAAGGCAATACTCTTTTAGTGAAATTTAAATCGGATGAATCTGTGGCATACGGAGGATTTTCTGTGAAGTATGAAACAGGTTAGTTAAAGTAGAATTGTATCTGTTAATATCTGAAAAGCTGTGACTTTTTATTAATTATAATATTTAGTTTGTGGTGGAATGATATCCACTTCATCCGGAGTTATCAAGTCTCCGTACTACCCACAAAACTATCCGAAGAATCGAGAATGCGTTTATGTGATTAGTCAACCTCCTGGAAAATCTATTATTTTGGATTTCCAAGACTTTGATGTTGAAGGAGCTGTGGACACGACATGTTACTTCGACTATGTTGAGGTTAGATTGGTTTTAAATACTAGTAAACACCAACATTTCCTTTGGTCCGGTACAGTTTGGAATTCGGGTATTATAGGTTCGAGATGGAGATAACTCCAACTCCTCACTTATTGGCCACTACTGTGGTCCTCCTGACACAACTCCAGAAAGAATCGTTTCTACGTTCAACTACTTGTGGATTAAATTTAAAACTGACGGTTCTATTCAGAATAGAGGATTTTTCGCAAATTTTTCAACAGTGGACTCGGGTAAACAAGACCTATTGGATTCAGGTAGTTAACGGATTTAAACAGAATTTTAATTTGCTTTTAGGTTGTGGAGGAATTCTTAGGGACACGCATGGAGTCATAAGTTCTCCAGGACATCCTGAAGTGTATCCTCATGGTGTAACTTGTACTTGGATTATTAGAGGCGAACCTGGGCAAATCGTTCGACTCAATTGGGCTACATTCAGTCTGGAAGGAGGCTCTACTTGTCGTTTCGATTCCATCCAGATTTGGGATAACACAACTTTATTCCACAATGGTACTTCGATGGGAAGGTGAAGATAATTTCCATGCTGTATAGTAGCAGAAGTTTGTTGATTACTTGCACTGTTTTAATTATTTAATTAGATACTGTGGGTCTGATATGCCTCCAATACTAACAACGTCTGACAACATGATGACAATTGTGTTTAAATCGGATCATTCCGTAGCGCATGACGGTTTTATGGCAAATTATATTCTACTGAATTCAAGCACAGGTAAGATTAATTGAAGTTTTCCGATGTTTCAGGCTTCAGGTATATGTGAATAGTGCCTGTAATACACAACTCAATTTATTGCAGTTTGTGGTGGAGAATATTTCACGGAATATGGACTTATTAGAAGCCCACGCTATCCAGAATTGTATCCTAATAGGAAGACGTGCGTGTGGAAATTACGCGTTGCGACTGGAAAACAGTTCATGTTGAATGTTCAAGATTTCGAGATGGAGAATGGAACGTCGCGATGCATTCATGATTATTTGGAGATAAGGTACAAGCTTACCGGACACAGTCGTGTTAATTTCTAAAGGTTAATATATACTTACGAGTGTGTATATTTTAGGAATGGTTTGTACGAAAATTCTCCATTGATTGGGAAATATTGTGGATCAGTTCCTCCTCCAGCGAATATCCCTTCATTCAGCAACACAATGATGGTGAAGTTCGTATCTGATTCAAGTGTGCCCAAGCGTGGATTTATGATAGTTTGGGATGCAACAACAACAGGTACCAAAGATGAGTTATGGTATTATATTATTAATAAACCGGTGATGTGACATATAGAAAACAATAATTTGTATTTATTACAAAAACTGTGCAGGTTGTGGTGGAACGCTTAATGCTCCACAAGGATCTATAGTCTCTCCGGATTATCCTCAAGCTTATAGTGGACGGACTGAATGTATTTGGACGATACAAGTCAGCCAAGGCAGCTCAGTTCAAATGATATTTGCAGATTTGGATATTCAGCGGTCGGTTTCTACACAATGTTACGGGGAACACGTCGAAGTGAGTTCATGTAATAAGGTGTTCGACATAGAATTTCAAAATAACAAATGGTATGAATGTAGATTCGAGATGGAGGAGACAGAAATGCAAGACTGATAGGCAGATATTGTCATTCTGATTCTGTACTGGTCGTGAACTCAACTGAAAATATTGTAAGAATTAAATTCGTTTCTGGTTATGGTGCAAGCGGGAGAGGATTTCACATTAATTACCGTGCAAGTAAGGCCTTGTCAAATCACGCATTAGTATTCACGGCAAACAGGAAATTCATTGTTTGTATTTAAAAAATTGCAGACTGCAACCGAGTTATTAAAGGATTTCATGGAGTAATAGAAAGCCCGAATTTCCCCAACCCGTATCCTCATAACAGAAATTGTACTTGGACGATTGAAGCCCCTGCGGGAAATTCTGTTAACATTTCATTCTCACATTTTGATGTGGAGCAACCTCGAAGAAATAATTGTGTGTATGATTTGGTGGAGGTAGTAAATTATAACTTTAGAAAGAGTTCTCAACTCATTTAATCTTTACTGTTACTTGTTACGGTTTGACTGTTATTATTATGATTATTTCAAGATATCCGAGTGGAAAAGAAATCTTCATGGCTCCGACAAACAAGTGTCTTCGCTAGGACAATTCTGTGGGGACCATCGACCATCTCTGATAGCCTCTACTAAAGACACGGTCGCGATTAATTTTCTTTCTGATCATTCGCTGGCCTTAAACGGATTTAGGTTGGAATGGAAAGTGCATGGTAATTTTTCCCGAAATCTACATACCTTCTACAAATTTTTCATCCCTGAAAGCTTCCAAAATGTTTTGTAGGGTGTGGAGGAAAGTTGGTGGGATCATGGGGTGAATTTACAAGTCCTAATTATCCGAACAAATATCCCCATGTAGTGGAGTGTGTCTGGCAAATCACAACAGAAATTGGAACTAAAGTTTCCCTGAATATTTTGGAATTGGATATTGAAAGAGCTGAGGATTGCTACTATGATGGATTGGCTGTAAGCTGTTGAACAATTTTACGAATGCTATCCTACCATTGAATTTTTTATAGGAGTCGCTTGATTGATTTAGGTTTATGGAGGCCCGGATGAAAATTCGCCTCTGTTGTCCAAAATATGTCACTCTACATCGAATCCGATCCTCATATCTTCAACGGGGAACAGCATGTACCTGAAATTTTACAGTGATGGGTCTGTACCAGGAAGAGGTTTTCGGGCGACATACCACAGCACTTCAGGAGGCTGTGGCAGTCGCTTCATAAATCTCGAGAAGGGTTTCGTTATGTCTCCCAACTATCCTGGAAACTATGAACACAATGAAGATTGTGTGTGGACAATACAGGTTGATCCAAACCACGTGGTGCAGCTGACCTTTATGGATTTTGAAGTTGAGAGACATATCAACTGTTCGTTTGATTATGTTGCTGTGAGTTTGAAATTGAAATATTCATTATTCGGATCTGTAAATTATGTAAACTAGTGCTTAAAGACTGATTTGTGTACTCCTATGTTTTATGCTGCAGGTGTATGATGGAGGTAGCAGGTTTGCTCCGCAACTTCTTACGCATTGTGGAAATATAATGCCCGATCCACCTACAGTAAGATCTACTGGGAACACAATGCTTGTAAGACTGAGAACAGACGCCTCTCAAGCCAAGCGAGGATTTAAGGCCAATTTCACACGGGTAGATTTATAGCGAAAATGATTGACTTAAGCGGATCGATTTTTCACTCAAATGATTTCGGATAAATTGCAGGCTTGTGGAGCAAGAATAACTGGCAGGTCTTCTGGTACAATTGTCAGTCCGAATTGGCCTGGATATCTCCCGTACAGAACAAACTGTTCGTGGATTCTTGTCGGTCCTACAGCTGATGATAAAGTGACACTGACATTCACAAGCTTGAATCTGATTCCGTCTAGTACCGAGAATGGGTGTGACGAAACATTCGTAGAAGTATTAGATGGAGAAGACTTTGAAGCTCCTTCTATTGGGAAGTTCTGCTCAACTTCAGTTCCTCCGTCTATAAGGAGCAGTGGGAATGCCCTTGTTTTACGTTTAGTAACTACGAACTTTGCTGGACTAGGTTTCCGTGCGATATATGATCATTCTTCGTCAGGTGTGTCAACGATTCCCATTAAAGTAATCCGTTAGATTATTATTAAGAACCTGTATTAATTTTAGCGTGTGGAGGCCAATTGGTGGCTGCAAATGGGTCTTTCACCAGTCCAAATTATCCACATGGATATCCTCCCAACATGGAATGTGTATGGGAGATATCTGCATCTGAAGGTTAATCTACAGTAACATGGTTTTCTAATCGTGTTAATTTATTTCGATTGAAATTCATGTTACTCTTGCAGGAAATCGAATTGAACTCTCATTTAGGAGATTCGAAGTAGAAGCTAGCGACTTTTGCAACAATGATTTTCTAGAAATTCATGAAGATAACCCCGCGGGACGACTCATTGGCCACTTTTGTGGGAACGAAATTCCCAGTAACCTGACAGCTGCCGACAAGTTGTGGATTCTTTTCAGGACGGATTCAGAAGGGCAAGCCCCAGGCTTCTGGGCTGATTTCAATCTTCGTAAGTGTTTGCAGTCAAATTGTAGTAAGGAATAGTTAATTACGTGTTTTACTCTGTGTAGTGCATGGGAATGAACTAAATGGCTCCAGCGGTGTTATCGAATCCCCTATGTACCCATCTGCGAGTACTTTGTCAGGTATATTCACGTGGAGGATAACTGTCAATGAATCACGATCTGTAGCAATTACTTTCGACGATGTCGATTTTGAAACCTACACTGACGGCCATGCCTGGGCTGCGGGTTGTTCTAATGGACTGTCACGATTATCGGTAACAATTATAGATTTTTAAAAACCCATCAGACTTTGTGAAACTAAAGTGTGAATGATTTTTTGTCAGATTTATGATGGATATGACAATACTGCTCCAGTTTTGAGACACATCTGCGTTGGATCTAGTCATGATCCCTTGACTTCCACTGGAAATGTCGTATTTATTGAATACGAAAAGCTAGTTTGGCAGAATTGGTGGAGACTCTCGTGGAGCGAGGTCCAACCAGGAGGCCCTGGGGAAGTCACACCTCTCACTAACATTACTGGTGGGGAAATGTTCATCCCACTTTCACACTAACTAAAACAAATTAAGTGCCAACTCATCTGAATTATGTTTCATGTCTTTTAGGTTGTGGAGGTAACTTCTCTATTATAGAAGGCAATGCCACAACGCTTCTCAGCCCTTACTACCCTTTGAATTACTTGAACAATTTGCGATGTGTCTGGGGTATCGACTCGCCTCCTCACACTCGAATAAAACTCAGAATTGAAGCCATTTCACTAGAAAGCCATCCAACTTGTGCTTATGACAAATTGGAGGTATACGACGGCAGGGAAGGATTACAAAATTACATTCTGAATTCCACTCTCTGTCAAAGAACGGAGGAAAATAGAACCCTACTAACTTCTGGAAGATACGTCCAGCTTATCATGCAGACTGATGCGGATACAACTTTTACTGGATTCAATATCAGCGTGTCAACAGGTTGGATAATAGAACATACTAAAAATAGAACATAATAATAGAACATAGAACATACTAAAAAACAATTACCTAACACAAGTAATGTACGACTATCTCTGAATAAGTTCACCTTAAATTTTGAACGTATAGAGTGCGGAGGATACTTAAGAGAACCCAGTGGTAGAATATCTTCTCCAGGATATCCTGGAAATTATATCAGGTCCAATTGTGAATGGTACGTTTCAGTCAGGCCAGGAAGGACCATTCAAGTTACTTTTGAGACGCTGGACATCTATAATGGTGGAGGCCAAGAATGCGTCACAGATATGTTAATCGTAAGGAAACAATAACAACTTTATAGCGTACAAGTGATGGATCGACATAATATTGCTCGTTTAATGGGCCTTCAGTTAAGAAATGGTGGAACTGCCGACTCTCCCTTTTTGGGTGCTGGAAGGATATGTGGTAATACCATCCCACTTGTGCCAGAAACAAGTGGAAACAAATTATATGTGAAGTTTACTGCTGCTACTCATAGTAGAAGGGTTTGTGACTACAGATTGATTTGATTTAGCACGTTTAAACTTGAGTTCCAGAAGATAATCAGTTATCAGATAATTCCTCCTGCTTCTTGTAGGGTTTCGCCTTAACCTATTCAGAAGTGTCGGTTGGTTGCGGAGGAGAAATTTATTTGACCGACGAAACGTCTAGTTCCACAATCAGCTCTCCAAACTTTCCTCAGATTCCTCCTCCTCACTCCGAGTGTGAATGGTTCATATCTGCTCCTCAAGGGAAGGCAGTACAGTTGACGTTTCAAATTCAGTTTCAAATTCAAACCTCACCAAGGTCTGATATTAATTGATGAAAATATATAGGATGTTAAATTCTATGAAATTCTTAATGAGGGATTTATTTAGATGTGAGTCGGCTGGTGTTGAGTTGAGGGATGGTGGAACAACGCTATCTCCAGAGATTGGAACTTTCTGTCGAGCCATGCCTCCTGGAACTCAGAAATCCACCGGAAACTTGATGTATGTTCGATACTACAGTAGTGTTCCTGAGCCTGGAATTGGATTCAAGGCAGAAGCTAAGATTGGTGAGGACCTTGGCTGTGCAGTGGTTTCGTCGTTCAGGTTTTGATAGTTGTTTATGCTGAATAGCTTCCTGTGGAGGAACAATTATGGCAACTTGGTCTGGAACCTTGGCATCCCCTGGTTTCCCTACTTCTTATGAACCGAACTTGAACTGCACATGGACATTAAGGACATTTGAAGGATCATATTTCCAGATCGACTCTGGAAGAATTCAACTAAGTTTAGATGATCTCAACTGCACAAAAGATAGAGTGGTTATTTACGAGGAATTACAACCAGGTGTGTGCATGTAAATAAGACTTGAAATATAAGAGTTAATATTCGGTTTTTTATTATCTCTGTATTGCATTTTACTTCCAGGTCATGAGTTTGTTCGAAACTGGACTTGGTGCAATCAGTCACGACCGAGAATCGAAACAAGCTCTAATGCTGTTCATATAAGATTTGAGACAGATAACATTCGAGAGACAAGAAGAGGATTTCAGCTGTATTACCGAGTAAGACGAGAATCCTGTGGGGAAACAATGAGAACTCCAACAGGAATCATTCAAAGTCCAGGATATCCAAGAGCTTATCCTCATAATCGATATTGCACGTGGAGAATCATAGCTCCAGAAGATAGAAGAGTTAGATTAGAATTTCTAGATTTTGATTTGGAAGAGACTTACGTGTCATCCACAGGGAAGAAGTTCTGTTATGATGCTCTGTCGGTAAGATAATTGTTTAACATACGGTTGCTGAAACAAAAGTTAATTGATATTATTACTTACAACAGGTTTATCAGGGTCAGTGGAGGGACTTGCCTCCCCTTTACAATAAAACTTTGTGCGGTCCAAGTCTTCCTCCACCAGTGGAATCGACTTCCAACAGATTGTCAGTTTACTTTAGTACGGATGGTTCGTTGTCTCATAGAGGCTTTAAGGCTCGATACACTACAGAACTGCCTCGATGTAATATACTAATATTTATAAATTCACAGTTCATTTTTGGTTGTGTTTTGGTACTAACTGTGAGCTGATTTATAATTAGTGTGTGGAGGACCGATTCCAGTGTCAAATGGATCATTGGTATCGCCGAATACTACAACAGGGACTCCTAATTCAACTACAAATGTATTTTGTGACTGGAATTCTGAGCAAGTTCAAGATTATTCATTGCCATTCAGAAGTTACAGAGGATATTCCTCTAGAAGTAACGGAACGACGATTGTGAGTGTCACAAGTCTGGAAATGGGAAATAAAGGAGCTCCAGATCCACATTGTTCTTCAGGATTTCTTCATATTACTCCACTTCTTGGAGGTTTCCGATACAAGAAACTCTGTGGAACAGGATCGAACGCAAAAATCTACTTGCCTGCTGGAGGAATATCGGTAGATTGGGAAGCTGAAGATCCTTCGTACAACTTCAGTCTGACTTATGAAACCTCCCCTTGTGGAGGACAGATTCCAGGACCAGCCAACATTTCAAGTCCACCTTCTACTGGGAGAGAAATCGAATGCATATGGATTTTAGATTTTGCTTGGGGTTCTCAGGCACGAGTGTCCTTCACAGATTTGGATATTGATGATCATCGCAACGCTGCTGGAGAATGTGATAGAGATTACGTTCTGGTGAGAAATGGAAAAACTCAAACATCTCCTGAGGTAGGGAAGTTCTGTGGATCCAACTTACCTCCAGATATAACGTCGATGACCAACAACTTGTGGATTGAATATCATAAGAGTCCTGGAGGCTCTTCTTCAAGTAACAGGAGGGGATTCCAGCTTACAAGTGATGAAGTATCAAGAGGCTGTGGTGGTGTGATCCATACTAAATTTGGTCAAGTGAAGAGTCCTAATCTGGCTAGTGCTTATTCTACTTTTCGCAGGAGTTCTACTAGCTCATCGCCAAAGTATGAACCAAATACAGAGTGTGAGTGGATCATCGAAACTGTCCCTGGTTATAAATTGAACCTTGTATTCCTAAATCGATTTGAGGTCGAATCTAGTCAAAACTGTAGTAATGATTTCGTGCAACTTTGGACTAAGAATGGGAAGAACAGCCCGTCCGTGTGGTCACCACTGGGACAGAAATTATGTGGAAGACAGCTTCCTGCAGCAATTAATACAACCTCCACTTCAATCAAAGTTCTCTTCAGATCGAATGAAAATTCAGTTGTTGGCGATGGATTCACTTTAGCGTGGTATTCTGTTTGTGGAGGAGTTATCGGAAAGGAAGATACGTTTGGATCCATTCAAAGCGCTCATTACAACGCGCAAAATCATTCTAGCTGGCACAGCAGCATTTTCTGGGGTCCAGTTGGCTGGGAGTCTACTCAGGCAACGAAGCAGTGTGATTATGTCATTCAAGGACAAGGAGAGAAGGACTTCATTGTTGTCGAATTCCTGAGGCCTTTTGACGTGAACGTCCCTGCTAGCTACGGTTGGTCCTTGGAAGATGTGACAGAAACGTGCCCTTTCGTTAATGTGACTATGAGAGAAGGAAATGCTTCTCGGTCATCACTGACGGGACATGAGAGTGGAGTATTCTGTGGAAACGAACCTCCTCCAGTTTTCGTTGGAAATGGGGCAGTCACGATAACGTACAATTACAGGTCAGTAAAGTAATTACAAGTAATTAATTTTGAAGTTTTCGAGCATGATTCAAGATGTGCGATTGTATATTGCAGACCGGTGTATCAGAACCTCGGATGGAGGGCCAAGTACGGAATCTACAGATGTGGGGGTGAGATAACCTCTCCTGGACGAATATCATCTCCAGGTCATCCGTTCACTTCTGCTCCAAATATGAATTGTACTTGGAAAGTTATCGCACCTGCTAACCGAGTAGTTCGGTTTAAATTCGAACTACTACAATTGGAGTTCCACACTGGATGCGCATTTGACTTCGTGAAATTGTTCGAAGGAGATTCGGTTCGAGACGACAAGTTGTTGGGAACATTCTGTGGAAATATGTCAGATGATTTCCACCGTTTTAGTTCCAAGACTAACGTACTAACCGTTCAGTTCAAGACGGACTGGTCTATTCAACATGGAGGGTTCGCAGGGAGTGTCGACTTCAATGTTGGAGAACAACAAGGATGTGGTGGAACAAAGAATGTCACTGGCGATGGCAATCCAGTTGTCATTCGAAGTGTGGACTCTAACGGAGACAATCGCTACGATGAATATTTGGACTGTCAGTGGCTAATTGCTGGACCTGAGTTTCAAGCGCTCGAGATTTCCTTTGAAACATTTAATATTGAAGCACGGCAGAGTGTCGGCAATCCAGGGAAAAATGTTTCGAGTGAAGATTGTCCCTATGATTATCTTGAGGTCAACTTGACATATAATAAATGTCTTCGATCCTTAAATCTTTAAATCTTTAATTTGGAACTTTAGATAAGAGATGGACCAGGACCCTTCGGTCAGCTTCTTGGAAAGTTTTGTGGAGGACAGCCCCCTACTGCTCTAGCGTCTTCGCAGAATTTCATGTGGATTCGTTTTGTAACTGATGGATCGAACAGCTTTTCCGGATTTCGAGCTCGGATAACCAACAGACAATGTACGATAAAATAATAATAGTAATAATAATACTAATAGGTGTGTTGTGTTGATAACGAAGTCAACTAATCCTTTACTCCAGCTCCATGTGGAAGAATTTTCGCCGTAAACGCAACCAAAGATGTCCAAGTATTAACATCTCCTGGTTATCCTTCTCCGTATGGTAGAAATATTCGATGCAAGTGGATTGTGGACGGAGCCAGTTTCTTTGATGAGGTGGATGTACGGTTCGTTGAATTGGATATTCCTTCAAGCCCTGATTGCTCAGGAGATCGATTGGAAATCAAGGACGTCTTAAATTCTGTATGGAATTGTACTATTTTGATTGGTACTAAATTTTGTTTGATAATAACAAACTTGATTGCAGTACACTTCACCAGAAGGAATAGAAGGACCGATTTTATTTAGTGGTGCAGCGGTTGGCTGGAGACATAGACGACAAGGACTTGACGTAATTAAATAGTATTGTGTAAATACAGTAAATTGGACGCATTTGACGCGTTTAATTTTATTGTAGGCGTCTATTCTACAAGACGTGAAGTACTGTGGAACGGACACTCCTCCAGACTTCTTCTCCGTAGGCAGAACAGTAGAAATTGTATTCCATTCTACAACCTCTTCCACTACGTCCGGCAGGGGATTCAAAATAGAATACAAAGCTGCTGCCTGCAACAGAACATACGATGACGTCCAAGGCCGTATATTCAGTCCTGAGTATCCATCGCACTCTCCAATCTTTACTTCTTGCCAGTTCTCTATTCGAAGTCCAACAAATGGCTCAACTATTTCTTTGTACTTCAATAAATTCATGTTACCTGGAGTATCTCAAGATCAAGGGACGGAGTGTGTTGTGTCTGCATTTGAAGTGAGTAGTTTTACTATTCTACGACTTAAATAGTCTATTAATTTATTTCTCAATGTTCTATGACTTTTATGATAAAAAAGAATTTTCTCCATGCAGGTGCGGGAATCAAACGCGAATGGACCTGTAATAGCGAAGTATTGTGGAACATCTCGTCCCAACCCGGTATTCTCTAGGACAAATGTGCTGTGGGTGAAGTACTACACCCGATTAGAGATAAGTCGAGGATATGACATAACCTACACTTCAACTACTGAAGGACCAGGATGTGGTGGATTTATTTTCCACACTGGAGGAAGTTTCACAAGCCCATTCTTTCCAGGAAACTACTCACGGGAATCAGACTGTCGGTGGAGAGTAAAAGTTCCCTCAGCTTTACGAATTCAAATTGAGTTTACAAGTAAGACAGTCCACAGATCAGTGAATTTGCTAGACTATTATGCTAGTCTAATCAAGATCATGCCCTAACTGTGGTTATATTATAAACCCTAGCATTCAGTCTAGTGGGCAACTGTGCCACAGATTTTGTGGAGCTCTTAAGCGCTGACTCCCACTACCCATCGGCAGCTCCAGCGCTTGTTACGAGATTTTGCATGGGAGTAAGTCCCTACTGCAATACTATTATTATTGCTTTATTTCTCATCACCTGAAACTTGAAACCATGCCATTTCTGTAGGACATTCCATCAACCTACATCGGAACTACAGACTCTGCAGTCATTCGGTACAAGACAAGTGCCAACAATAGCAGCCCTGGATGGCGTGCCGAATTCAAAGGAATTCCTCCATCTCGAATTCCACAAGCATGAATCCATTATTACAATAATAATAATTAATTGTAATTCCTTACCTGTAAATACAGAATAAACTGTGAGTTTTGAAATCCTCATGTCATGGTTACTTTATTCCTTCGTGGCATTTTTTGTCATCATCCATCCTCGCAGCGCATTCCACAATTCCAGCTCCAAGTTTTATCCCTCGAGACGCAAAAATGGATCCCAAAGAAGCCTCCAACCCGACATCCCCTCCTGACACTCCTAGAGAGACTCAACCCCCAGCTACCGCGAGTCCTCACCGCGACCCCAACGACCGTGAGTCAAAATTACTACTTGTGTAGCAAGGTTATCGAGGCTTACAAGCCTTTACCTCCTTCCAGTCAACCTTCCGATGGAGGAACGAGTCGCGATAATCGCAGAAATGAATCACCGTTTGGCCCTGCGGCGACAACGGCTTGGTGTCCGAACTCCAGTTCACCCGACCGAGTTTGGTCTTCCTGTCTCCACCAGATACGGAACTCTCCCTGTTGCTGCAGCAGCACCTCCCATTGCAGACTCGGATGGAACCCCGAATTCCCAATGCTTCGGCGACATCGACACAGCAGATGTGGATGAGAAGGGGGACTGCGGGGGCAATGACCCTCCAGGCAAGAAAGAAGAGGACGCGAAGAAGAATAAAGAGGACGGGAAGAAGAAGGAGAGCCCTCAGAAGAAGACTGGCGGTGGTGGTGGTGGTGGCTGCTGCAGTAGTGAGAGCGAGTGCGAAAGAATTGCAAGAGAAGATAGGGAGAAGGCTGCAGCAAAGAAAGCAGCTGAAGACGCGAAAAAAGCTGAGAAGGAAGCTGAGCAGAAGAAGAAGAAAGCTGAGGCTGAGAAAAAGAAAGAAGACAACGCTACACGAAAGCGTTGCGCTGCCGAGCGTGCCCAGAAGGAAGTTGAAGAAAAGAAAGCCAAGGTGGTGGAGAAGAAGTCGAAGTCGAAGTCGAAGTCGAAGTCGAAGTTGAAGACGAAGACGAAGAAGAAGGGGAAGGCCAAGAAGATTGGGAATGCTTGGGTTCAGTACTTCAAATACGTGTGCAAGGTAAATAGATTAATTATAAATTAATAATCAAGATAATTTTTTATTATGAGAGTGTTGAGGTTACGTTGATTTTGTGTGTGTAGAAAAATAAGGGGAAGGGGTATTCCGGAAGAGAGTTGATGGAGAAAGCAGCGGAATGCTGGAGGAAGATGACTCAGCAGCAGCGTCAAGTTTGGTACGACGCGTACTGCCAGCGATGCAAGACATGCAAATCCTGCATGAAAGGAGCGAAACCTTGCAGCGATCACAAGAAGTAATAAAACAATTTCACATACTTTTGCTTTTCTGCTTTTTTGAAAAATTACCTATGTAAATCTTTAACTTAAATACGCACTGCTTGTAAATTGAGACAACAAAATAACACTAAAATCTGGCTGTAACTGCGTGTAATTTTATTATAATTACTTATATGGCATTTTTAGAAGTGAGAGAAAAGAGGAGAGATGTATCAAAACTTAGTTTAGTGTAGAATTAATATTTCTACTTATGATGGTGGTCGTACGTAATAAGTTGGTACATGATAAATGGTACTCTTAAATATATAGCGCGCTGCGTGGTATAATAGACCAGAATGATTTTTAGTAGGATGCTAGGATCTCCTATTTCGGCTTCGTCGAAAGTCGACGTAAGTACAATAGAAGTACAGGGTTGTACTTGAAATAGAAGTACGTAAGTACTTATTATAGAAGTACCTGGTTGTACTTAAAGTAGAAGTACATAAGTTTTTTAGGAGACAAGTCTCTCTGCAACTGACGATGGAGTTTCAGTTAGAGGAGTGCAACTGGAGTTGGAGTTCTCCGAGGCAGGTGTTTCAGGTGTATTTGGTGATCCACAATTCTGTGAGGAATCACCTACTCCAGCTCCGCCACAAGATTTGTTGGTGTCTGGAGAAGACGATATCAGCCCTTCTTTCATCCGCTTCTTTTGTTTCATTCTGCGATTTTGAAACCAGATTTTGACCTGTAGGACACGAAAGGTCGTCATTCAGCGTAGGTTTTCATAATAGGAAAACTATTAAATATATATCTGTAATCTATACTATTATTATAGTCGAAGACGATTGAAGTTATTATACAGACCTGTGTCTCATTGAGTTGTAAAGCTGAGGCAATCTCTATACGTCTGGCTCTAGTGAGATATTTGTTGAAGTGAAACTCTTTCTCTAGTTCAGTCAATTGTTTCGTGGTAAAGTTGGTACGACCACTGGCTCCAGCCGCACCTCCTGCACCTCCCATTAGGTTTCCTACCAGTCCACCCCCACCAGTGGAGTTCCCACCGCCTCCCACTCCTCCACTAAGTCTGTCTAGTCCACCTCCACCATTTCCACATCCATTTAGATGAGGCAACGACGATAATGGAGAATTGCCTCCGCTACTTCCGCTCCCATTTCCTGAAGGTACTGAGCCAGGGTAGTCACCTCGACTTACTAAAAAAGAGAAGGGAATGTCTCTTAGAGTTCTTTCGCATCTTTGTAATGTAAATTGTTGCGTACCTGGATTTAAGGGTTTGGGAACATTTCTCTTCACTTGCATCCATTTGTACGTAGGAACTCCGGCATTTCCAGTTCCTCCAGGATTGTTCCCACCACTTCCACTATTATTTCTTGCTCCCAAGTTCCCAGCTAGATTGCCACCACCACCTCCGCCATTCATGAGTGAACCTCCGTTCGTGTGATGGCTGTGGTGAAGAAGGAGATGCTGCGGTTGTAGAGAACTCCCTGAGTTATCTAAGGTCACTACAACTCCAGAAGTTGGGGAAGAATTGTCTTTCCAATGGACCTGATGATGATGAGGATGAAGTTGGGTTAAATGAGGGTGTGAACTTTGATTAATTGTGTTGGGAGATCCTCCTGGGTAAAAGTGAGGGTGTGGGTGTGGATGGGACAAGACCTGATGATGATGGTGATGAGGATGTACTTGATTGTTGGCTGTGGAAGATGAGTAGCTTGGTGGAAATGCGAGGGCTGTAGAGCCACCTCCAAGACTAGGTTCCCCAAGGGCACAAGATGAGGACAGTCCACTCCTCCCACTTCCAAATGACGAGAGAATGCTACAAGCTGAATTGGAGCCACCACCCCCACTTTGAACTGACGGTGAAGACTCATTCGTATGGAGGTGAGAGAGACTGATGAGTGTGTTGTTGTTGTTAGAGTTAGTTGGACTATCTGAAGATGATCGAAGATTATCACTAAATCCTTCAGGAGTAGTTGTGTAAGCGTAAGAGG
>JAQGAD010000779.1:0-28741 GCA_034696625.1 Isotomurus palustris
TGCACGCTTTTATGCCGTTACATTTCGGTACATAGACGGTTTTGAATTTCCATGTACCGTATATACCGATGTGCTACATGAATTTGCCGTTACAAGCTCCGGTACGACACCGTGATCTTTGCTACTTGGGAAGTGTCTGAAAAAGTCTACTCTGCATGGGATGTAATAAAGCTGAAAGGATTTTATGGAGTCTCATGTCCTGTTTATGATATCAGCCATTAACAAACTTATTATTATGAGCAAAGTTTCCAACATCAAGTTTTACTTGGGCACTACTGCCGTGAATCGAAGGAAGATGTAAATTCTGCATGGAGTCTATGGACAACACATAACAAGCAGATTTCGACATGACACACAATTTATCATCAGCATCACCAGATGAGAGTGTAAGCACATCAACTTGGATGAAATGTAATAGTGTGACCTGATCGAATAACCTTTAAAGTATGCAAAGCATCGACCTTCTGTCTTGAATAGAATCTCAGGACAACACTTCAAATTTGACAAGTTTGGAAAATATTATACTGAAGAATATATTGCACTTACAGATTCCATCCAATAAGTCAGGAAAAATAAAAATGACCATGCCAAGCGAGAGACATATGAATTCCCTTTTCCATCGACAAGATCCATTTCTACGTTATTGAATCATTCAAGGAATTTTTACACGACACCCTTTCTTTTCCCAAGTCGACATACAGAAACAATATTTGAAATTTTAGTAGTTTTCCCTTCACACATGGACAGGCTTTGATGTATTCTCAGTTTCTCAAATCCGACTTTATGATATACAACCGAATAACCCGAGGTAGAAACGATGAAAGCCTTGCGTTAGTTTATACTGGGGAGATGGGATGAGATGATGTGTGCCGTGGGATTTTTATGTATTAGTTTGGCCGTGCACATGAGGTTGCTGGAGTACTTCGAATTTGATGGAATTGAATGATGTTCATGAGTTACGGGAGTATTACTTACACTTGCTCCATGGACAGAGTGTCTCGTGTGTATCTACATCATCAGTGATACATCATCAGCAATCTCCTTCAGCTTTTCTCGTGTGTCTCACTTTCTCCTCTAAAAGATAAATTCCTTGTATGAAGATGAAGATGAGGATGCAGGACTGAGGAGGATTGGAAGATTGGAACAACTTGCTGTTATTGTGGGCATCATTCCAAACGAAGGTATCTTTTTATTTGTGTTAGCCTACGAGGCACTACGTTCATCATTACGATGATGATGATGCAAGAGAGTCACGAGAGATATTCACTCCCTTCGGAGTATTATATGTTAGTCTGCCTCTATAACAATGCGTTTTTTCAACCCATAATCCTCTTTTATCGTTTTACCCACTTTCATGCACTCATCTCCGAGGATGAGAGTCCCTCTCGTCTCGTATAAGATGAATTGAGAGCAATTCTGAGTTTCTGAGTAGAACGCAATACGAACTCTGGAATTCTCGAGTTTTAAACTCCCATCAATTTGCGAGACTTGGCTCTAAATTCTAAATGTTTTATATTCCTGTTATTATAACAAGAACAAGAGTAAAGGGGACTTACAGTTAAATAGATAGATGCGAACCTTATTCAGAGTTTGAGAATCCTCTCTTTAGTAAAAGTAGTAACTCATTTACCCATTCAAGTTGAAGTGGACAATGAAACTCCTCCAGAGCTTTTGGCATTGATGGATGGAAGTTTTGCTGGTAGAACGTCGTATATTTCGAACCACAGACACAAATGCTAAACAACTCCACGTTACTGAAATGTGCGGTTCAAATTTTGTAGAAAACTACAACGCGCAACCTCCTCCGTGCGTACAGCTGTAAGGAGGAATAATCAATACACGGAACCCGAATTTCGTGGAGATAGGAGATCTCTTCTTTTCAATCTGACTGAACCCGTTGCTCTGTTTCCGTTAACTGTTAGTTCTTCCAAGAGACTCACACATTCAACATTCCAGGGATATATAAAAGTTGTGCACTTGTTTCCAACTTATACTCCCACCACGAATGTTTTCCACGATTATTGAGATTGGACTGAAACTCAGAAAAGACTAACTACAGTTGAATAGAAGACCTTCTAATTGACTTAAAGTAGTTTTAAAGTCAGGAGATTCTCTTTCATAACAATAATACAAAGGTGGTGAGGAAGGAGGTGTGCATGTATAGCATTCTTGTTGTTGGTATAAAAATACATAAACATTAAGAGAATGTATACAGACATTCGCACGTTTATCATCACGAACCACAAGAGTATTAAAACAAAATCTTAAACCGTGCAGTAAGATTTGCTGCGGGTGGATGATTATTTAGGTGCCTGTGTCTCTAAGGCTGTGAGGCAAAAGAATTTAGGAATGAACACTGCTACAGTTTAAACTTAAAGTATTTCAACAAGCACACCTCTTTAGTGTTTATACAATTAGAGTGAAATAAAAACCCTAAAACTCGCAAAGTTAAATCATTCAAGCAAACTTGCGTTTCATATTATTTATGAAAGTTCGTAAAGTAAAGTTCGACAGGGAGAGTGTGACGTGACCATGAGGGAAAGCGACTCATCCATAAACTCTCAATAATCTCGAGTGTTATTTGACAGTTTGTGTGATGTGAAGTGAGCCATGGATAATGAAGCAGATACTCCGATGCAATAATAATAACACATAATGTCAATTTAACAATGGATGGCAGCAATTGTTGAACGATTCTCAATAAGCATCGTTATTACACAATCATTATGGCCTTCTTCAAGACTCACAGCACGACGATGACATAAATGAGAGGAAGCAATTTGTTGTAAATCATGTACCGTACTATTGTAAGTATTCACGAGTTTCGCATGATTTTTAGCTTAATAGTGTTAATAGCTGACAGCTTACCTGTCGCTGCTCATTTGTACTTTCCTTACAAGGTCTTATGGGACTTATAACAAAGCGCTCGCTTTGTAACTTGAGACAGAGCAATGCAACTGACTAAACATGTGTTTGATTTGCAATCGAAGAATCTCATTCATTTGAGAATTGCATTTTTTCTTGTTAATTTCGTTGAAGGATTTGTTAATGCACTAAAAATGCAGTCGAATGAATCTGCATCAATGTAACATTCTTATTCATTGCACATTTTACACGATAAACTAATAAAAACGTGTAACCTGATACGGGATGCATGAGAATATAGCAATATTTTGAATGGATTTTGAAACTTTTGCAGTACCCTGAGGCTCCAGATGTTCATCATTCGTGGTACAAGAACAAAAATCAACTTATAAGGAGAAGAACCTTAGAAAAATGCCAATGCTTCAGATTTCAATATCGACATCATTGGGGGTGGTTCAAGAAAACTGTAGGATTGATCTTAGTCAGCGTTTCTGTTCTAATCTTAGTTTGGAGTGAGGTAAGTTTAATCTGTTCTTTTTAAATACCTTTTTCCAGCATCAAAATTCCAGATCCCAAATTCCCATTTATTATGCAGTCAAGGAAATGGGGCATTGTGAGACCGAATACCTACCTGCTTGTTTGTTAAAATTTAGAATAGTAAACTAAATATAGAGCACTGCTTTTATGATCTTGCAACTTCAGAAAGATGCAGATTACGATAAGATAAGTATTAATTATCGTACGTTTTTTATGCTTTCATTTCATAATCATTTTTTCATAGTTTTCTTCTGCAAGTAAGATAGCTCCGTTAGAGAAGCGCATAAACAACTCATTGAGCTGTGTTACGGGATAAGCTAAACATTTGGATAGGAAAAGTTAATATCATTTGATAACATCAAAGAAGTCAGATGCCAAGGAGCGATGCACGAGAGGCATTGTAATTGTAATCTAGAGACCTGTGTTCGTTTAAGCTCGCAATTAGATTGCTGATCACTTGATCAAAACACTTTTTATGTTCATTTACAAAACTGCTATTTAAATTCTTAATGGTGGCTAGTGAGCTGAGACTGAAAGCAATCAGCATTCCACATGCATTAAATATTTCTTAAAGCTACGAATGCTCGTTTCTTTTGTAATTGTAACAGAAACGGGCTGTGCAGAATTCCAAATCGTACCATGAGGGACTGAGAGCTCTGACTGTGCTGTCAGATCCTCATCAGATACTGACAGAGAATGAAGGTAAATTGGTTCACATAGCTGGATACTTGACAATATACGATCCACTAGAAGATCTTCCGTATGGCGTCTCAATATATGCTGTCAAGTTGAAGCGACGGGTGCAAATGTACCAGTGGATCGAAGAAAGAAACGGGTAAGGTCACAAGAACGCGTGTAGGTTTAGTTTTTCTAGTCTCCACCAAATGTACGAGAAAGCTTGTAAGTCTAAGGCTAAGATTAACGAGAACGTGAAACTCCAACCTTATTTCAGGGATGCAAATGACTTCAAAGCGTCTGAAGGAAGCCATCGGTACATCAAGGCATGGAAAGACAAGCTGAGTGACAGCTCAAAATTCTCCATTCCACAGGACCACGAGAACCCTAAGTAAGAACGACCAGGAGGAACCTAAAACTAAAACCTTCCTCTTCCATCCATTTATTTCCCATCCGAAATTCGAAGCTTATGTTGCGTGGCGTTTGTATACAAACGACAGGTTCCAAATTCCAAGAGAAAACACTTCCACGTGTTTGACCCAGCCTAGCACAAGTCGTTCCATAAACGTCAGCCACTAACCTATGCATTTGTTTGAAACAACTCTTGGCAGGTCGTTTCCAGTCTCGAGTGAGATTCGAATAAATCCTTCAGTCTACCTGGGGAAGTTTAGATTAGGAGCAGAATTAAAAGACACATTCACTTCGTTCATTCAGTTTACGAGCGGAGAGAGACCAGAAGTTGGAGAAATCAAAATGCACATGGGGCTTTACTATCACTCTCCAGACATTTGGAATCCAGCAGTAGGAGACATTCGGATTCAGTTCTCCTTCGCTGGCCCAGCAAATTTATATGTAAACCTTATTTTGTTATTTGTTTACCACAACACAGAAATAACTGTCCAGCATTCCGTATTGCTTGTGCAGCGCTCCTTCTCCTTGGTGTTTCCTATTTGCCTTAATGGGAGATGCTGACTGTGAGGATGTCTGTGATCTATGAATATTGCGTGATTGTAGGTGAGCGTGATTGCGATGCAGGTGGAAAACGAACTGAGACCTTATACTACTGACTCAGGGGCCAAAATTGCTTTCCTTCACGAAGGGAAGAAACAACACATGGACATCTTCAACAAGGAACACTCGACAGTTACTGTGGAGTCGTGGATGTACCGCATCGCAGCGTATGTTATTACCGTTCTTGGGACGTACATGGCTTCCAGAATCATAGCTCTTATAAGTAAGTCCCGTCTAACATGTACAATTTCCTTTTACATAGAAAACCAGCAGTAAATAACAGTAGCAGTAAACACACTTTACTTTCTCGTAGATCGTCGAAACAAAGTTGTGAAGAACTTGATGTCGATGGGGCCACAGAAATTCAGTATCATCACAGCAGCGTTTCTTTCACTCTCCGTCATCGGCTGCGTTTGGATGTCTCACAAACCGATTTTCGGATTTCTTTCTGTTACTTTCTCTTGCTCACTTATCCTTTACTACGCCCTTGTAGGTGCTGATTGTTCGAATTCGCGTGCTACACTTCCCCAATACTCACAATTGTACTAATAGTCAGAAGTCAACTCAATTATGCAATTCACTCAAGGAATACAATGTTAATTGTAATACTCCTATTGATATATTTAGCTACAACAAAGAGCTCTTTAAACACCAATTAGAATAATTAGTAAATGTTATTCTGTTCTTGAGTAATTTAAGTGAGTTGTGCATGATACGTACGACGGTCACAGAGTGCATTTAAAGCGCTGACAGCTGAGGAGCCGTCTATGCAAAATAAAGACATTGTCATCTCACAAGTTATCCCGTTTCAAGGCATTTACTTTTATTTATTGATGTGTTGTACAGCGAGTTGCATACGTATGAAAATATATTTGTGTATAATAATATAATTTGCGTTCATATCGACTCTTCTGCATCAGACAGACACATTCAATAATCTTTAATCATACTTATTGATAATTAGTTTACTTGTCCATCACTAATGACTCTTACTTACTGCAACTTAATGACTCGCTTCTCAATATCATCTGCAACCAATTAAGAAACTTCTCTTCTTCAAATCCTACGTGCATATATAAGCCATATATGCAGTTGAACTCAACTTTCGAACTTCAGGAAAAATAAGAAAGTATACATTTGTTTGCTACGAGCCGTTCTATGCTCTTACGTCACATTGTTAGTCACAGACATGTGGCTGCGTCATACTTCTCCACCGTAACCTGAGATAACCACTGATCCAGAAGACGCAGGGACTAAACTTATCCTCACAGCTACCAATGACTTTCAACTTGACCAAAAACTTTCTCTTTTATTAGCCATTTAAAAAGAATGATACCAAGTCCATCAAACTGGAATTAAAGCTACTTCAAGCTCACACACCGGCCCTTTCATGTTCACGAAGTGCTTCAGCCCTCATTCATCATTCATAAAAGTACAATCAGCCGTCAAACTCCAGTGCAGATGTAACTACGTCTACATTTCAAGGCAGTGTAGCAGCTAATGCATGTGATTTTAGAGCATTAGCTATCAACCAAAAAATAAAAACATCCAGAAGAAAAATGAGATTTAGATATGAGATAGTGTAAAGAAATTCCAAGCTTAGCAGATAAGTTATTTTCACACGGGTAGTTCATTATTTATAGTAAATTCCAATTGTTAAAGCAAGACAATAAACCGAAAGCTTATAATTTAAAAAAAAAGACAGTATCAGAAGTTTGTAGGAAGACAACACGAAATAAGGTTCAACATAATATTTCAGCAGACATGTTACGTCTTCTTTGAGTTCTTTGCCTTTTCCTTTGGATGACGCCAGTGAGTACGAAGTTTGTTCTTCTCACGCACTTTCGACATGTACTTGTCGAACGTAAGGTGGTTGACGTCGCTGAGAGATGGAATGCGGCCCAGTGTGCCATCATCTTCGCTGTCGGACTTAATCAGTCTTTTACGACTTGACTTGAAGTTGTTGTTGGTGTCGTTCATTCGACCATAGTCGATTGGATAAGTGAAGTCCTAAAGGAATAGAAGGGCAAAGTTCACATCACAACCAGTTACCGCATACTCATACCGAAGCACATTCAAGTTCTCAAGCAACCGACACTTCCCAAATTCTGCATGCATTTTAGTTTGTTAGTTGCCATTGCATGCAATCTACCAACAGACAATAATATTCGCAAGGCAGCAAGCTTAGACAAATAAGCATCTTTGAAGCCAGGCTATTTTGCATGCTTTTCACTTATAGTTACTACCACTCGTCCCACAACGAGATCATAAACTTGGTATCATGCAGAAAGTCGTAGTGAGATCTATCTGGTGTATCATAGCATCTCAGATCAGACATATAGGAACCCTGTACCCTGTCACAAAAAACACTGCGTCTCTGGATAAAATTGTATGAATAAAAATCAAGGAAACTTTTGTACAGTTTGAACGCTTGGTGCTGGCTTGGCGTGGAACATAGACTTGATCGCTTCCTTTTCTTTTTCTCGTTCCTCCGCCTCTTGGATTTGGTTGATGGCCAAAGTCCTCTTCTTCACGCTTTCTTTCTCCGCCCGTTCAGCCTATATTCAAGCAAGTAGGTAATCTTGACGTAGTTTAAAATCCAAACATCATTTTAAATTCAAATTGACAAACCTCTTCTCGACTTTTAATACGTTTCACAAAGTCACTGTCCGAAGGAACTTCCAAAGTCTTAAAATCTTGTTTCTTGCCTTTTCTAAAAATCATGACAAATGGAACCGTTGGTGCCGCTGAATCTCCTGCTGGACCAAATGGGAATGAAGGCACACTGTTAGCTCGTGACCCATCCTTTGTACCTATTTTTACAATTCAATTACATGAACTAATTGAAGTATGCCCTGTTTTAATTTTATTAATAAGCACTCACAAGCTGTTGAATGCGACGAGCTCCGGATATGAAGAGGTATTGCAATATCAGCCTTTGTGTTCTTAGATCCCATGGATGTATAACTGAAATCTGTACACATGCTTTCCAAAAGCCTGTCGAATTCATCCTCTTCTTCTTGGGTAGGCTCCATACTGCTTTCATTGGGTAGTTTACACACAGCATTAGCATGGAACTCATTAATCTCGTCCTCCTGCGAACAAAAATTCTTATAATAGGCAAAAAGAATACAAACGAGTATGATTTTAAATATTAGAAGAGAGGCTTACAGATCCTTCTGCAGCATCATTAGGGTCAACTTCTCTGCCATGAGCTGCATAATAGCGGGATGCTTCCGCGGAATTTATTCTGTTCTGAATATCCACCATATCTATATACATAGAAATACATATTATTTTAAATATTGATATATAATGCTGAACAACAGAGAAGCTTTCATGGGAGTTTTACCTGTATTGTAAGTTCCTGGGACAGCGTTATCTGCTTCGTCGTCAGCAATGTCTTCTACAGAAATAGGAGTGGCGCATAAAAAATATAATCATTGATAAAGATGATACTGCTCGAAAATTAGCAATTATTCTTACCACAAGCTTCGGTGATGTTCTGCAGCATAGGAGGTTTTGAAACCCTTGGATCTTCTTTAATTTTTTCTTGCAAATTTGCGTCTAAATCAGCCAATGCACTTTGCGCATCTTCATACGAAGTTGCTAACTTGAAGTTGGGAAAGATTTCTCGGAAAACCTCTTCATACAGCTCTTTGATTGCGTAAGGAAAGGAGCGACCAGCCCAACATGGCAGTGTTTGTTTGTACCAGTAATAGACCTTAACAAAAGAAATCAGAGGTAAGTTGAAAATAGACACTTGCGAGTTAACTTGTCTTCACTTACCTGAAAATACAGCAGAAATGCTTTCAGCTTCTTCTTTTTTGAACCAAGCCAACTGCCGTTCTCTTTGAGCATCATGCAGACTAATCTGATACGAAACAAGTTGTCCGGAGGATCCAACTTATTTGGCGACTTCGGATCAAGTGAAACCCCATACGTTATAAACATGTACAAGATCTATCAATGAGAATCCCAACATGTGTTAAAATTGGTTTCAACTGAATCAGGAATTATTGCTAATCCTTACATTAAACATGGTAGTAGTTCCCACAACACGATAGTAATACAGATCCGAAATATAATGAATTGTCGCTATTCTTCGCTGATTGTTCTTCACAGAAGGGTTTTCTATACCTCGACGAATTTCTTCTATTAGCACATCTACGACATGAGTGACGACGTCAGGCTAAAATTGGGTAATTAATTAATTAAGAATGGCTCCAAGACCGAACCAGTGAAAGCTTTGAGGGCTGAATAAAAGATTACTTACCTCATACTTTAGAAGACCCACCAGCAACTGAGCGCAAAGGAAATATTGCTGAGTTTTCATTTTCCACGGCATTGTCAAGTACTTAACTCCAAGTTGGAATGTCTATGGACCAGTACAATAGTAATTACTGAAGCAAGTTAATAACTAAAATACGAATAGGATAGTTTGTATGTAGTTACTTACATCTTCATCCCCCCAATCTAACATGTTGAGCTGCTGGGAGACTACATCCAGACTTTCTCTACTGAGATCGTCAACCAAGAGACTTTCCAGATACAAGTCCAAGGGGGACCTGATTATTTCCACTTTAACTACATCAGGTGGACACACAATGGAGTATGCATGATCAATCATAAATACGTAACGAGGTTCTAGAGTCTTGACTGTTTTTTTCCTGATCATTTCTTCCTATAAAACCACAGGTTAAAGGTTATCAGGATCAGGGCAACAACATAAAATGTGAGAGGAAATTAAACTTACTAGATAAATCTTCATTCGACGGTGAGAATCAGGCGTGCGGTACAAAAGTCTGCCACATGTTTCTACAAAGACGCAAGCCATTTCTACCTGATGGTGGACGAAGTTCATGAGCAAAGTTTTGAAACACTGGAGCGCATCCGATTTGGGGAATATTTTGAAGTTGACTAGTTCACCAATGAACCTGATTATCTTTGTCTTAGTCTCAATAAATATCTGATGCTTCTTTCGCACTAGGAAGTTGAAGTCATTTCTCAACAACTGACACAATTCTAGACCAATGTCTGGCATTACTGGATTTAAAATCGCGACAAGTCGTGAGTAAAACGCAATAAGATCCAATCTTTGTCGAGGCACTTTAAACAATGTTCTGAAATTTTAGAATAAAAAATTGTAATCCTCTGAATTTTGATTTAAATAATAATTTGATACGTCATGTATAGGTTTACTTACTGAACCAATTTTTTTCTGTTTGTCTTAATGTTAAAATTTTCAGCGAATTCCATTGCGGCTTTATCTATCATATTGCGATTAACACAGTGTGGCAGTGTATTTAAGAAGACTTGAAAAGACGGTTTAATTTGCTTGTCCATTTCCTCAACTTCCTTTTCTACTCACCAAACAAATACAATACACCATGAAGTCAGTAAAAAATTAGAACCGAGACTTGTAGGTAGACCACTAACCTATTTGATTGGATGGTGGTAACTCCGAATCATTGTCTAGACCTGCATCCTCTTCAACATCAGGAGACTTATCTTCTTGTAATTCTGCTTCCTCAAGAGCATCGTCGAAATTGTCAAGCTCTTTTTCTTTTTCCTCGATTGCTTGAGTCTGAGAAAATGTAAAATTTAAGCGTATAAATCTACAAAACATTTGCAAAAAGACAAATAAATGAAAAACTAGACTAACTTGCTCAGCAGATTGCTGTACAGTATCCCGATAGGCTACAGGAGGAAGATGAACTTTCAGATCTTGAAAGTCTTGATAGAAAGCACGAGTTTCTTCATCTTCAAATATAACAATTCCAGGTACAGTAGCGAGCTCTTCTCCATTATCATTCATTAACATAGCCCTTTCCTCTTCATCTTCAGGATCTACGATATACGATACCATAAGTTAACACCTCATGTAATTGCCGTTAGCTTAACCCGTCCTTACCAACAGGAAGAACTGTCAATTCAGGAAGATCTTCACACAGAGCATCAGCAAGCTTTGAAACCATCGACTTGTACTTTTCAACTTTATTGACAATATTCAGGTGAGCTTCTTTACGATCAGGCTGAATTTCACCTCTGGTCTGCAGTAGTTTTCTGTTAAAAAGTTCTGATTTCATTTGTTCATCGTGCACCTTAACAAAACGGAAAAATCATCTTAGTACAACAAGGTGAAAGCAATGCAAAAATGGTCAACAAATTCCTAATTGTACTTACTCTTAGCAGCATTTTTACCACTGTGCTGAAATAGTCTTTCAACAGCATTCTAAAAGCCATCTTTTTATCACAAGCAAAAATTTCACTTCGCTGTAAGCTGCACTTGTACTCTATCAGTAGATTAGATATATTTCTGGGTATAATTCCCATGAAGTCTTCTCCCCCGCAGCGGCAAAAAGCCAAGATAGGAATAAGACACTGTGATCCTTCCTTATCCAAAGAGATCATATTTCGAATGATATTCACAAGCAAATTAGGTCCATCTGGGGATGGCAATACGCCACAAGTAACTAGATCTGATATCACACGAACATCAACAGCAAGTTTGCCCAATACACTTCCAGTCTACATAAAACACAAAATTCATGGCATAAAAATTAAAAATCTTTCTTTGGAATTCGTGATATTTACCATTTCGCCTTTCCGAATGGGGTAAACTCTCTTCAAATTTTCCAGGAGAAGACTCGAAAATTCAGAGTACCGCTGATGAATCCAGGAACAAATTTGTACAATGTCTTGCACCTCTGTGACCTTAAAACGCGCTTCAGTCAATGCCGCAGCAATTTCGCTCAAGTATTTAGATAAGTTAAGAGTCTTCAGGTCATTTTCAATCGACGTCTTTTGAGCTTCATTATATTGCCTCTGTAAAGAAGAGACATTTTTACTGACGCTCTTCCCAACAAGTGTTGCAACGAAACGCTTGTAAAAATATCATACCACTTTCTTCACAAAACTAGTGCACTTTTTCAAATTCGAGTCCAACTTCTTGGAACTAATCAACTTCTCGAATTCCTCATAAGACGGTGACGTGTTTACTTGTCGAAGCTGTAATTTCTGGGCCAACATTTGATTCCAAACTTCAATGAAACTGCTCAACGAAGCCTATCAAAAGGAAGACAAAATACAGCATTGGTATTTCGGTTTGTTTCATCAAAAACTCCATCTCATTCTTATTCCCTATCATATTCCACACTCACCTCATCATTGACTTTACTCAGCTGTCTATCAAAAGGAGACTCTAAATCTCCGTCAACAACAATCGTCTCCATACTCGAAGTTTTCACAATGGATGACTGAGACTTGGTCGGAACCGCGCTTGGAAGTCCAACGCTTCCTTGTTGTACTTTCGGTGGTCCGACATCCAGACCTTTCGCCTCTACCCGGATCGCCGGCAGTTTACCTATCCGTTTCTTCCCCATCCCAAATTTGCTGTACACAATCCCTTAACGTAATTCAAACAAACCTTATCGCTCAATTCTCACAAAACCGTCCGTCTTCTTCCCCACCTGCGGCAACACAAAAACACGCGTGATGAAAAGAAAACAAGAAACGCAAATGCTACAGCCGTCCAGCTTCTTCAACTACTCGTGTTCGAGTGTTGCCCTCCTTGTGATTCATTGGTTTTATCAACAAAGACGCAACCTTATCTTTCTACTACCTTCAGGAACCCCCCCCCCCTGCCCCACCACCAGAATATTCGAAACCTACTTACCTTCAGTAGAAGACTTCAGTTTTGCTCTGCTGTGAGGAAATTACACGAGCGAGCGATTGAGTATTGTGAGGAGCACAAGTTCCCGCTGCTCAAAAGTGGAGAGGAGCATTCACACACAAAACTCGCACCTTCTTCTTCTCCTCACTCCCGAGGTGACGAGGCAGCAGTCCTCGTTATTTCATGAAGTGTCACTCTGAGCTCAGACACTAAATTTAATACCTCTGCTGTTTACTAATAAATAATTGTCTTTCCTCATTAATCATTAGTTGTTTTATTAAGTCCATGCTCACAATGTATTATTTGTTCTGGCGATTAGACTAAAGCTTTAAGCATAGATAGGCTGCATTATCACCACCACCAATTGATGGGCTTTATTTGAATGCTGTTCTGCTTGTGCGTGCAAATTGTGATAAGCGAGTAAGTTAATGAGGGAGCAGTGAGCAGTTATGTAGATGGCAATTAAGCGGTGATGATGGGGGAGCTTAAGATGTTAAAGTTGTATGCAATTGGTAGTACAGACAGGGAGAATGTAGATTAGACTTAAAAAGGTTGGTTTCCTGTGGTGATGGTGATGGCGGTGGTGGTGGTGGTGGGAGACATAGAGAGACGAGTGAGTGAACAGCGAGTGATGTCAGACGAGTGTCATGGTGGTGGGTGTGGTGAAAACTCAAATACAAAGCTTCTCTCTCCGTCTACTTCACACTGACATTTGTCCTTAATTCCTTCGGTTAAGGTGATTCCCACCCCCCACCCACCCGGGTATTCTGACCTCCTGGACGACACTTGGAAGGGTACGTGGTGGTGGTCCTGTTTGATTACCTCTTCGAGGTGGTGACGAGCTGGGAGCAAGCGAAGTTTCGTTCCGAAAACCGACAAGTCAACCGGTAGTCCGCCCCCAGCAGAGTTTATTTATTCGCAGCCATCAGAATGGTAAGGATGTTGGGGTTTTGTGTTTTTGTTAGGATTTTGTTGTGTTTAATAGAGGAATTAAAAGACAGCTGGGTTTTGAACGTATTTATCTGGAGGATCGTGTTAGATTAGAATACATTGTTGAGAATGTGTGTGACACATCGAAGGAGCTTCGCCGGCTTAAGTGTTTGATGTGAGGGGGAAGTATTGTTACGTTTTTAATGTGGGTCGTTTTTTGTGTTGATTTAGGCAGCGACATTACGGCCGTACCTTACTGCCGTGCGTCACACCTTGACTGCCGCAATGTGCCTGGAGAACTTCTCGTCACAGGTCGTTGAGCGACATAATAAACCGGAAGTTGAAGTCAGGTCAGTTGGTTTGGTAGATTTTAATGTGGGCGTAGTTAATTTTAGAATTAAGTGGTTATAATGTTGACATTTTTATTTTGTAGAGCAAGTAGAGAGTTGCTATTAAATCCAGTAATAATTAGCCGCAATGAGAAAGAGAAGGTGTTAATTGAAGCGTCAATAAACTCGGTCAGAGTTAGTATAGCAATCAAGCAAGCAGATGAAATCGAAAAGATTTTGTGTCACAAGTTCATGAGGTTCATGATGATGAGAGCTGAGAACTTCGTCGTTCTAAGGCGGAAGCCCATTGAGGTGAGAGTAAAATATATACTTAAATATAGTTTTCATCGTACTAGGACTTACTATAACATAACCGGGAACTTTTTTGTAGGGATACGATATCAGTTTTCTTATAACGAATTTCCACACGGAACAAATGTACAAGCACAAATTAGTCGACTTTGTAATTCATTTTATGGAAGAAATTGATAAGGAGATCAGTGAAATGAAACTAGCGGTCAATGCCAGAGCTAGAATTTGTGCAGAGGAGTTTCTAAAAAGGGTATGTGAAGCTTGTTTTGTTTGATCAATTATCAACTATGATGATACTGTTTGACACAAAGTTGAGAAATTTTCTTTGATTTCCAGTTTTGAGAAACAAAGATATGTGCAATAAGGATGCACGTAGAGTGAATGCTACACTCCGAAGAAATTCATTCTTGAAGAACATTGCGCTTCCACAAAAATTCTTTAAACATTCTACAATCTTCTAGATTATAATAACTTTTTTTTAAATATTTCATGCTAGTAAATGTACTTGACTATTACTGTGTAAGACACGTCTCAGTTATGCACGATATTAAAGGCTTTCTTACACGTAAAAAATTACACGTAGGTTTAACCTGGATTGTGCGTTGCTAAATAGTTAACTTGGTAAGTACTTTATTCTGCATTAAAACCAAATACCAGTTCGCAAAACCTTTATTTGTTGTATTGTTGTAAATATAGTATTATATGCTCATTCTATCTGCCTCAAGGATCTCTCGACTTAGTGGTATCGAGAGTGAGAGTTAACCCGATGCTCAAATGTAGCGTCTTAATAGATCCAAAAGACTAACGAATCGTATTGTACACAACGTTAGGAAATAATGTTCCAGTGTAGAAATTCATTTGTAATTTTCACAGGCGAAATCTGTATTTATTATTAAATTAAATTTTACTCCACTTGTATACACACAGTATGGTAAACTGCCAGCTCTGTATAAGGATGAGCTGGCCTGAAAGAAGTAACTTAACTATTAAATAATTTATACTCAGCATGTTAGTCTCGGTGTTGTAATTAATTGCCAGCGTGCGTAGTCATATTCAAAAGGGACTGAAGAGTAAATCTCGACAAGGTACGTGACTGACTTTGTAACTAGAAAACGGAGCTATGAGTTAAACTCTGATTACATTTCTTCGTTCTCTGTCTCTATAAATTGGGCGCAGCCCAGTTGAGAAACTTGAGGGCGACTTCATATCCCAAGAAGCAAGCAGCATTGGCTGGGAAAGCTCTGAGCATTACCGGAACACATCCTTTATAGAGAGCTTTAGGACCTTCTTCTTTTAATATTTTAGGGAGTATATCTCGAACACCTTTGGGATACATACCAACTGGGGCTGCAAACATTCGGAAACTCATTATTATTATTATTCACATATCGTTGAAAACTTTACTCCTTATGATTTAAAAAGTAAATACCAGTTTGTAATCTGCTTTTCATAACATCAGCGGGTATGGCAACAGCCCAGTTCAGAATACCGGCACAACCACCAGCAAATAAAGTTCTCAGAGGGCTTAATTCAGTGCTATTAGGGACAGCCAAAGCCTTCTTTAGTTGTTCATAAGTCATAAAGTACATCGCACTGGCCGGAACATCTACAATATTAAGAAAAGTTCATCAATAGGTATGCCAAGAGTTTTCAAGAGCACAAGCAGTTCGAAGAAGCTGTATAAATTCGGTAACATAGTAAAGCATCGTAAGGCCACTGAAAGGAAAAAGCACGATCAAAAGTGATTCACACATTTCCATCAGCCTCTCTAGCATGAAATTACAACAACGCATCGGAAATAGTAGCACTGATATCTCAGAAGGATGAGATTATTCTTTCCGGTGCTGGTCCCCAATGCTCGATATTACATTCCCTCTCAACTGAGAAAGATCACTTGGGCTTCAGACATTAGAGTTACTTAGTGAGTGAGTTGATTAAACTGCGTGAAAATGTCAGCTTTGTTTCAAAAACTTCCTCAACTTCTCATATTCATAGCGTCGTTGGACTACCTGGTAAGTCGGTACAAGTTGACTTTCGGCTTTACAATATTCTTCAACGTGACACTGTCATATGAATCGATTGCAGAATACATACGCAAGAACTATTAGTACAGACTGCCCACAAGATTGCATTTGTTACCAAGAATATTTGTCCAACTTAGCTTCATGGAAATGGTTAGAAACAGACATTAACATTCAGAAAGATGACCCTTCGCACGAAGATTTCAATCCTTACACTGAACACAACGAGGTGACTGATTTTATACGCACTAGAAAATTTTTATCAAGAATGGATCATGATTACACACTTCTTGTAGGTTTACGACAATCCAATAGCAGAGAGAAGAAGACACCGAGATGGATTGCTCAATACTGTTACATGTATATTAAGAAGTAATTCATCTCAAATCTTACAATCAACTCTGAACGGAGTAAGCTCGTCGGCTCAGGTAAGTCAGCAGATCCCACGAAGTCTCTAGTAATAAGTTTTTAGATACTTGAGTGCGATACAAGAGCGTGCTTGTGGATATTCGTAGATTCTGTCATTGATGCAAGCCCCAGGTTCAGGAAAGATAGTGTTGGAAAAATCCCACATGAAATCTTTGAAGTCACTAGTTGGTTTGGAGTTGCAAGGTTACTCTACTGAAAATTCTGGAGATATTCTGTACATCGCTGCAGACGGATTCAGTCCTTTGAAAAAACTGACTTATCTCAACTTAGAAGCAGTGGTTCTACAGCAAAGACCAATCACAAAAGAATCGATTGAAAAACTTCATCGCAAAATTGTTCGGTACAATTACACAGTTGGCGAGGATACAGACAACGACATGCAGCCTCCGTCCGTAATAATTCTGCAACCCATCAAAGCTGAGGAGGAAAATGAAATTGTGCCATATAACGTGTACAGAGCGGAACCTAAATCAGCTCCATATCCAGTGCAACCCAAGATAGCAGTTGCTTTCACTGGCCTACCAAGTCTACAGCATCTTAGGATTTCTGGATGTAACTTGCAAGATGTTACCTGGGACATGTTCAACAAACTTGGAAGTCTGAAGTTTCTAGTATTGGAGAATAATGATCTTCTATTCTTGCCTGATTTCGTATTCTACGCAACCTCGAACCTGACTGCTTTGTCACTTGCTCGAAATCGAATCCTGAATTTACAAACAGTGGGTCTTGTTGGATTATTGTACCTTCAGAAGTTGGATGTATCCTACAATAATATAACCCATTTGTCTGAACTCTCACTGCCACCATTTCCACACCTCGAAGTTGCTGATTTCAGATACAACCCTATTGAATCTATATTTCCAAACACGTTTGAAGTCATGAATTCAACGAAGACTTTATTTCTTGGAAATCCCACAACTCCAATAGAATTTGCGCCCAATTCGTTCTATGGACTCACTTCACTCAATAGACTGGATGTCATGAATGCTAAGATTGGATTTTTAGAGAGACCGATGTTCAAAGGAATGCCAGAATTGAAATCTCTCACTCTGACAGGAGTAATAACCAGAATTTCATATGACGCATTCAGCGAAGTACCAAAGTTGGAGAAACTTGTCCTTAAAGAATGTTCAATACAGAAAGTCTCTATGGATGCATTTTTTGGACTTAGTTCCCTGATTGAGTTGGATCTTTCACACAATGAGCTTGTGTTCCTTCCACCTGGTTTGTTCGATCAGCAATTGTCACTGCGGGAAATTTTCCTTCAGCATAATAAGCTGAAAGCTATTCCACCTAATCTTTTCTCCAAAATTCCTGCAAAACTCATCAGATTAGAAGGCAACTCATGGTTTTGTTCTTGCGAAATGAAGTACTGGGACTCTCGTATCATAAATCAAGTTAAACGGTATCACGTTCCACGACCAGCAAAATGTAACAGAGAGTATGATAAAGGGATATCTTGCTACCAGGATACAGAACCAGTTTTTGAAGTTAAATATACGTACGAAAAACGTGTCTCTCCTACTTGTAAGTCGCCAGCAAAATACGCTAACAAAAGTGTTTTCGAAGTTCTGAGAAAACACCTACACTACTGCGAAAACCCTCTGCAACAAAACATCTCCATTATTCTGAAGGCTACTAATCCAACCGAGACTCTAGAACTCATGCGACTTTCTCCTTCTCCAGATCCAATAACTAAAGAGCTCGACAAAAAACTCCTATTTCCCCCGAAAATGAAAAAGCCTTGGAAAGCAGATGACGTTAAACCAATGGCAACCCCTACGTCAACTTCCACATCTACTCCCATGTCAACACCAGTCATACTCAAAGAAACCAGCAAGAACACAGAAAATGATGTGAAGTCGACAGAAATAGTTTCAATAGTCAGCCCAACGTACGAGACAAATCGAATATTAGAACAGCTTCCACATTTTCCAAAACCGAATACTTCAAGGATAACTTATGATTCTGAATCTGCTGCTATTGATCAAGAACAGTCTACGCCTCAGACTAAACAATCTCCAGATGATGAGGAAATACAGCAACCATCTCCAATCAAATCAAAACCACCTAAAGGTAAGAATAATCGCAGAAAGCAGACTGAAGAACACATATTTGACAGTAATCGTATCAACGTCATGTCGAACAATTTTGACCCATTCCCTCCAGCTGAAAATTCAGTTCCTCTCATTTACCCACCCATCTCTAAAAAAGCTCTTAAATTAGCAAGGCAGCAAAAGAAACAGCTACGACTGCAACAGCGACAACAGGGCTAACAAAATTGAGTAATATTGGTAAAATTAATTAATATTATAACCTCGTAGCAATGTTGCACAGGTTCCCTGATATAAGCTTCTCACACCTCCCGTTTTTACAAGTTTCTTTGCACAGTCTACTGGCCCAGCGTATTTAACTTCTGCACCTTTGCCTTGCTGAATCTAAATCATACAAATAATTAAAAGACTTTTAGCTGTTTCCTGGTACCATAGATATTTTTTGATATTTTTGCTAATATTCCTGTTATGAAGTTAATAAATAAAATTGAGAAAGCTGAATAAAGATTAGTACCTGTAAAAGACATTTGATTCGCTCTCCAGGGGTCATAACTACTGTGGTCATTACACCAGAAATAGCACCTGCAAAAAACATCTGACCCGCTCCGAATTCGACCTGACCTGGCTTCTCAACCATCTTCTTCCCTACTCCATAACCGAAAAAACTCAGGGCAAAAATTGGTGCAACACCCACAATAGGAGCCCCCATTCCTGCAAGAGTCAAAGCAAGCCAAACCTCCATATAAGTATAAGCTACCTTATCCTTTCTTACACTTAATGTCTTGATAAACAACCCATACATACCTTTATACAATCCCAAGGGTCCTTCAAACTTAACAATTTTCTTGAAGCAATCCCATGTTCCTTTATAAAGGACACTCTCTCCAGGGCCGACCTTAGGTTGTGTCTGCAACCGAACCTGTATTCACACAAACTAAAATCTCCCAACTACACCAGCATTCACAGCTTTATATAATACCCGTATCACTGCTTACCTTGATAGTATCCAACGGATGTCCACAAGCTACAAGGCACATTCCTCCGAACCCCCCAGCCAGGAAGTTCTTGATAGGAGAAACCTACGCAAAAACGTGTCCAACATGTTAAACCTTCTCCACTCATTTCCCCAAACAATATAAACCTTCCAAATCAAAGCTAACTTACCACAATCGGTGGCGTAATCGTCTTGACTGCAGGAACCACAGCTTTCGCTGCCCCCTCGGCGAGCGTCGTCGCCGCCTTCGCTTCCCCAGATCCAGACATACTTTAGTGACTCAAACTGACTTTGAAAACGAACAAGTGATCTTCTTTCTAAATCGTAATCAGCAGGATTAATAGAGATCAGTTAAGTTTCGGAGAGGCAGTGGAAGGTGACCTTTGCACCCAACACGGAGAAGAGAACACAGGGAGAAATCAACTTCTTTGGTTGGTGCCGACACGAGTTGTGTGTGTTTGACATCTGAGGAAGAGTTTCTTCGAGCTCCTCCGTCTCAAACTCCCCCTCCGTCCAACTCTCCATGGCCTCTCCTCTCATTTTGTAAACAAACTGCACACACACACACACACTTTCGTTTTTTTACTTCTTCCGTTCTATTATTTTTAGTTCCGTTTTTTTCATTTTCACCTTCGTCATCACTGTGCCTTAGTAGTTTTCAAAAGATTCTACAGTGAGCGGCATAGATGGAATAGACAAGAAGGACATAATCATCTATCTGTGAGTTCGGATGATGATTCATAATTATCTAAAGGTCTAAACTTCTACTCCCCTCTTCGTCATTCTTCGTCATCGTCAGCGGTATGAAACATCGTGTAATTCACAGGTAGAAAATGTTAAAAAAAATTAAGTGGAAAATAAATTGCAAAAATTGTAACTGTATATTTAGTCTTTGGATTTTGTTTTGTAGTTGAAACTGTAAACCTTGGCAAAGAAATTAAGAAGTTAGATTCGAGTCACGTGTAGGATTATCGGAGTTATTGTCAGATGAACTCTTTCGGAGTGTTCAAATTCGGAGGCCTTCAAACATTGCTCAAGTTTAATAGTACAGGGTGTTGATTTAACTCTAACTAGAGTATTCTCATTCTCATTATTTTTGAGGCTTGAAAGCCCAGGAATCTCTCGTTGAAGTCAAATATGGGGGACCTTAGCCTTGGAGGTGCAAGTGTAGGGAGCATTCTGTGTGGAGACTGCAATGCATCTGGTAAGACGTCTGAGTTGTTAAAAGGTTTGGAAAGAACTTCGTGTTTAATTACTTTCCGGTTTCCAGATCCAGAATGGGCCTCGCTAAACAGGGGACTGTTGCTGTGCAGAGAGTGCTGTTTTGTACATAGAAGTCTTGGACCTCAATATTCAAGAGTCAAGTATTTGAAAGGCTCCCAGTGGCATTTTAACCTGAAAAAGGTATACACACCCTATACAGCACTAGAGTCACCACAGAGATGCTTAACAATTAATCTTGTTTTAAGATGGTGCTGAGTTTAGCACCCAGTTCAGCTAATCATGTTTGGGAACACTTGCTTTTGGACCCCAGCAAGTCAGAAAAGGATGTAGGTATCAAAAAGCCAGGACCGAATGACTCTTTGGAGTAAGTCGTGGACATTCCTACAATAAAAATGTATTAATTACTATTTGGGTGACTACCTGTTACACACACTATGTGCTATCTTAATTCTAGAACGAAGAGGAAATTCATCCAGTTAAAGCATCTACAGTATCAATTCGTGCTGCGATCGACGATTGATCCAATAGAAATTCGGAACCAAGAACTCCATTCAACTGTCCGTACAGGTGCCATAGACACAACTTTAAGACTGTTAGCATCTGGAGCTGATCCTAATTTTTTTCATCCCGTAAGCATTTCTCTACTGGTTTTGTGTGAACAATCCTATAAGCTAATGATACTTCTTAATTCGTGTGTATTAGGAGAAAGGGACCAGACCGATTCATGTAGCTGCTAGAAATGGTCAAGCACAACAAGTAGAATTGTTGTATCTTCATGGAGCTCATGCAAACGCTCCTGATTATTTAGGGCAGACGCCGGTTGAGCACGCCATGTAATTACAAAACAGTTAGTCAAAATTAAGTAAATGCGAGGTATCTAACTGCTTCATTCTTTAACTGTAATCAGGGCTGCTGGGCATAAGGATTTAGCACAACGAATTATTGAGCTCCGCTATGAGCTAACCGATCAATTGTCGTATTTCGTATGTAAGGATATGCCTGACCATACTTCGCTAAAGCACATCGTAATACCAAATGCTAAGCCTTCAAGTCCCAAGCAAGTGGGAGCTATAAAAAATGTAACGACTTTACCAAATCTGTTATAATTTATAATGATGGTTTTAAATTGCTTTGAATGATAAACACACATTGTGTGGATACTTTCAGCTATCGTCAACTGTCTTGGAACAATTAGCGGCAGATCTGTACGACGAAGTAGATCGACGCCAAACTGAAAAGAGTACGTGTTGTATTGATTGTTCTGTTTTACGAGATAGTCAATAACCAGATGCAATTTAATTATAGGTTTACTTTCTTTTCCGGACACTGAAAAACTGAAGTTTTCTATTGCGTTTTTACCGGTCAATCCAAATTACCCATCTGTCAGAAATCAAACTCGTCAAAAGTTCGCTAGGTTAGCCGATGAGGAACTGAGTTCTTTAATCACTCTCGTATTAACGGAGAGCAAACGAAGACATTGCAATGGATCATCAGAGATGGAAATAGAGAAAGATATTTTTTTCAACAAAGATGGAAATTTAGGGAATAGATGTGTTTCACAAACAGGCCCTCACTCTGTCAGTGACACTGTGCTTATCGATGATGACTACCCACTCTACGATAGTGTCGCTTCGGACGAAGACCTCATTCTTGCTGAGCAGCAGACTATTCTTTCGCAACAGGTATTCTAATTTCTAATTTGCTTATAAATAAAGATACAGGAAAGTTGTATAAACGAGCAAACAATATGATCTAGCGTGCTGCACTAGAAGAAACCACGCTGATTAGTAGCATAAATGCTAAGCCTATTTCTACATGCGACGTGGATAGCAAAGTGAACGATACCCATCTAAATAAGTCAATAGAAGACGATGCCAAGTTGAGAGACCTTGAGGGTAGTAATGAACTATTGAAGCAAGAAGTAAAAGTTTTACGCCGAATGGTATGCTTGTTGTTTATCACACCATTCCTTAGGATATACATATTTAAAAACTCAAATTCTTTTCATGGCTTAGGTCAGCGCTGTTATTCAGGAAAATTTAGAATTAAAATCTAAGCTTGGACCGAAATCTGACCTTGACGCTTCAAGTCTCAGCTTAGTCAACGGAGTTGGAGGAAGAAAGTCTCCAAGCCCATTCTCGAATGACCGACTCAAGCCGTCTAGACCGTCATCCATGTGTGATCCAAGGGCATTTAAACGGGAGGTTGGTATATTTATCTTAATCATACGTTTATAAATGTGCCTGCATTTTCTGCTAAAAAAGCACAGTCTAGTTGCTTCCTACTTGTCAATAGGTATAGCACTGAAAGTATTCAGAACATTACAGATTTCGTATTTCATAATTATTTGTTTCAATGTTAAAGGATTATGTAGCATATGTACGACCGGTTGCAACTGAACTGTCCCTCCAGCGAGACATAGATGTTCCAACTTTAGTACAGGAAACGACGAGAAGAATAGTTGAGTTAATCAAAGTGCTCATTGAATATTCGACAACTAAAGACGTTCAAGGAATGCAACTCACAGTCAGTGCAATTTACAATGAAGTCCAGGAAATGGCAGCCTACATAGTTCTGATTGTAAGAACCATAAATACTAATCGTTTCTAACCGTAATAGTTTTGTTAATGGCGATTAACTTACTTTTATCTTAGAAGGAAGCTACAAGAAGAAAATACATCAGAGTTGACCTTGAGAACGTTATGTTTCAAGTTTTGAAGATGAAGTCCGAGATTCCAATTTTCACAGAACTCCATGTGAGTAATTCACCAGCTACCTCTAGCTCTGCCTCCAGCATGTTGATCCAGAAAGTTAAACAATTATGCTATGACGTTGGTGCAGCCATGAAGCAATTAATGTCATCAACATCATTGTGAGCAATGTGTAATTTTCGTTCAAACTGGGAACTATGTATTTTGAGAGTTACAGGTTGTCAGTTAGTCAGCTAAAATGTTGCAGTGAATATAAATGTTACTACACAACGAGCGTAGGTGGGCAGGATTCTATATATGATTTAAATAATATTTCATATTCATAATTCTGTGGAATTTGTACTAATTTGAGAAATTTCACTGAGTTATTAGTTTGAAACTCGATCTAAGTCTTATTGTTTGCAAAACAAAAATTTCGTCTCGTATCTGAGTATCAGCCATCAGTCAATGCCAAGACCATGTAAACCGACAGTATTTTAAGTTATCATCTGGATAATACCTAACTGGTTTGGTTTGTTTCCACAATATGCGGGTATTGTTTAGTTGTTAAAGTGAGTTTGTTACAATGCAGTGAAAGAATAGAATTATAAGTTTTTTGACCCGATTCACGTTAGATTTATCCTTGTGTTATACATTCACCTGCTTAACATAAGCTCCTCCGTGCCTTACCAGACATTAAGATTTTGATTTCGCACGTTTAATCAGCATATGACTAATTTGAAAACTGATGGTTAATATTTTTATTCCTAACATATACCAGAATAAAATATGTCTATATTTTATAACTATGATAACGAATATAACGTGAAATGTCGGAATGTGAATATGGCACGGAGTATCATTTATTCATTTCCAGCGACGGTGCACTGCACGCACATAAATTTGTTTAAGCAAGAAAATACCATTTGTACGGTATTCTTTCACAATTTATACAAAGTGCATTGGGAATTTATTTAAGATATCCGGGTGACGCCGGAGTCTCTCGTTCAGCTGATTCAAGTTGGCAAAACTCTCTTCCATACCATCAGACAGCGCTTTGGCTCTTGCAGCAGCCCAATGAGCGTAATACGTGGGGGCAGGAATCTTCACGCTTTTGTTGCATCTCACATACATGAAGCACAGGTAATACACAAACTGTTGAATGTCATCGGCTGAGAATTTACTGTCATCCCATAGGACGTGATATCTTGTGGGTCGACTAGTTCCCTGTTAATGAAAAAAACACCATGCACACTAAAAGCTACAAATAAGCGACAGCAAAATACTGCTTAGCTTTGAATATAATAACTTACCATCATTCCCCTTTGCGACATTAGGTAAAAGTCCATTTCAGTCTGATGAACTATCTCCGTGTCAACTACAGTCCCAGGTGGAGCGTTTTCGATCTATATGAAAATAGAAATTCGATAGAGAAACTGAGTCCAGTCCAGTCCTGGCTTACTAATAGTCAACGTACCCTGTTTCCATTGTGGTAGAACATGCGAGTCTTGTGCCGCTGTTGTGAAACATACAAAATCACCAGTGAAGTTAAGAATCTGATGTTAATTCTGCAATTGGGACTTTACCTTCTGGACGGTGATGAAAGTTATTTTAGGTTTATAGTCTTCTCCGTCGAAGTCTCTGAGCTGTGAGCATGCCCTACGGATAGCCATCATCTCGACATGTAAAACCTACACAAAAATATTTTTAAAGCTGCATTGCTCTATTCTAAAGGCTAAATAAATAAACCACAGGATTCAAAAGCATCAACCGCCGCAAACGCTTCCTACCTCAGGAAATTGTCCCTCTCCAACACCATCTCGCATGTATATAATTTTTCGAGGTCTTATCCCTTGAGTTTTTTTCTCAAAGGTTTGCAGAAATAATAAAATTATCTCCTCCAAATTTTGAATCACTTCTGCGGCACCTTTGCCAGCCTTTCGTTGTGCTCGAATGTCCATCATGTAGGGCATGCATGTTTTGTCGATACTCCCAGTGACCGAGCAAAACGATGGAACGTCAAAGTCTTGTCCTTTCACCTTATAAAATGTAAAACAATTAAATCATTTACAGCATAGAGTCAGTGAACTCAGATGCGGAGCTACGTACTTTAATAGTAGTGCCTGGAGGAGGGTGAGTCACGTCTGCTCCAATTATCAGGCAGGGACAATGAAGCATGTTAAACACTTTCGCACTGGGGTTTGGTATAACAACATGGTTCACACCCCCAAGTTTGCTGTTTATCTTTAGCAGGATGTTCTGAATTGTAGCAAATTGCCCTTTGAAGACATTTTGCCCCACCACACACTGGGTTAACACGGTCTCTTTCGCATTAAGATACGCCAATTCCGATGCTTGTTTTACGTGAGAGTAAATCGACGAGAATTTTTTGGGTATAATTACGACTACAAGCTCGCATTTTTTCGCAACAAACTGCTCTTGAAAAATTTTCCTTAATTTGGGCACATTAGCTCCGTCAAATTCTCGAAAATTTCTATCTCGCCATATGATAGGACGTGTTTCAAATTTGATTCCTTTGGACGCAGCATTGTCCATCATCTGTCGGACGAAGTTTCTAAAAAATAATATCGTAAACATGAAGCATCAATACAATTATCCCAGTTAACTACCTATAATACTTACTCAATGTTTGCATCTTGGATTCTACAATCTCCAGCCTCAAGCACGCCCCAATTTTTTATTGTCTGGGTGCTTGTGAAGAACTTGAAACTATGGCTCCAAATATCCCACTGCCCACCTTCGGGAACAATGAGAGCTGACCCTTTTCCCAGGTTTTCCTACATAAATAAACACTGTAAATTTAGTCTCTCTGCTTTACCCTTGAGTAAATAATTTTTGCTCTATTACATTGGTCCCTTCACCATACAGCAACCCAGGAGGAGCTAGTACACGGGTTTTCTCCAGCCGTAACATATTATCCGAGACTCCCACGCCAAACTCTCTTAGAATTTGCGCTTGAAGAGTTTGTCCTTTCAGGTTTAGCTTTCTCATCTAAAACACACGTAAATTAAATTGTATTTCAACAGTAGCATATATATTGCAGTACAAGAAAAGCAACTTACCGCTTCCATTATTTCTCCGTGAAGAACAGACGGATCTTTTTTAGCGATTCCCAACATGCTCCTTGTTTGCTCTTCATCGAGCTTTTTATTATAACTTTGGCCCTTCTTTATTGTGCAGATCTAAATACGATAACATATGAACCCAGTTAATCAGATAAATTACAAGGCATAGCTTAATCAAATGTTACCTCTGCTGGAACTTTGCAGTCTTTTCGGATGACTAAGCACAGTCCGTCAGGATTTTGCAATCTAACGTTGTACTGGGTCGCAAAGTAGTCCGCAACTACGATCACATTAATATGTTAAGCGATAATAACGCTAATCCACGTACGTTTGCTATTGCTTACCAGAAATATTCCTGTTCATGTATGGAAAAATTGTGTCTTTCGGAGACGTGTGAAGCACATCAGTGATGGAGCCAGAATTAATCGTATCATGTCCATTCTTTTTGACCGTGTAGGTGACCTTCACGGCTATAAAAAAGTAATATTTGAAAACATAATTTCAGCAAATTTTTGACTCAACTAACTTTTCAACAGTTTTCTCAATTGATCCAGGTCTCTCGCACTCCACTGACTTATTTTTCCGATTGGTTGACCTCGAAATTCATTTTGAACTGCATCCACAACGTTCAAATTTTGCAGGAAGGCACTGTGTGCGACTAATAAATGCAAAACATTTTTCAGTGATCATCATCCTATAACCAGATCAAACACACAAGCAAAAGGGGCTTAAATGAGTTAAATGATGAAAGCGCTCACTGTCAACATTCAAGTACGGCTGCCATCCCATGTGGATATTGGCAGTGATTCCTCTCCAAACTTCTATTTTCCAGTCTAAAGGATTACCACGCACGTCAGGCCACGCAATTAAATTGGATCTACCCAGTGGCAGGTAGCGGTAGCTTGGCATACACTTTACAACTGCGTTGTAAACCATCTCAATTGGAGTTTTTAAATTGGACGGGAAAGAAAAACCTTTAAACGTGTGAAACTTCTGGAGCTGCTCATTTATTCCGGTCGTGTCTACAGCCAGCTGAGACCGTTCAATCTTGACTTTGACGAATCCTTCGTCTGTATCCTGTAACACAGTCTGGTCTACTTCTGTCATGTTAATCATATACTCCATACTGATGTTTCCCTCTAGCTTCTTCGTGGAATACAAGTTGTTCGAAAAATCAGTAACTACGCCGTAGAACTTCATCTCGCTTCTGATCTTCTCCAGTACAACTTGAAGTATCAGTTGGGGCAAAGGCTTCGGCATTTTCTTTGGAGGTTGTCCATCGCCTCCTTCACCACCGCCACCGCCACCGCCACCGCCACCGCCTCCTCCTCCTCCTCCTCCACCAGGCTTCTGCTTTCCTGCGGGTTTTCCCTTCTTCGGTTTAGCATCAGTTTTTTTATCAACCGCAGGGGCATCGCCTGATCCTCTTTTAACTCGATCCATGAGGACTTCATAATGGAAAATCTCTTTTGGGATCTTGAAATTGTTTATCTTGAAGTGGTTAACTGATACAGCAATTTCCTGATTCTTCAGTATGGGTGCTGGACCTTGGTACGCTTGAATGATGACATCTTCCTTTTTCTTAAAGTCAAATTCAAGCCACCCTCTGCCATGTAATTGGTTAAGCCTCGGCTGGTCTTTTGCTGCGGGAAATGTTATTCCGGGACGAAAAGTCGGGGGACGACCTCGAGGTCCACTGGAAATGAATATGAACAACTTTTAGGATTAAAGCAAAGATGCAAGTCGAAAACTTCTATCAGGCAAAAACTTCGTCTTACCCTCTTCCTCCTCCTCCTCCCCGATCACCTCCTCGGAACCCACCTCGGTCTCCTCCTCTACCCCCACCCCCACCTCTGTCTCCCCCACGAAATCCACCACCACCCCCACCTCTGTCTCCTCCGCGACCTCC
>JAQGAD010000780.1:0-28737 GCA_034696625.1 Isotomurus palustris
ACTTTGTGTCACGCAAATATACATAATATTATTATGAAATGAAATCATGTTTACTACGCTTGCTTGTATGCAGTTGGGAGGAAGATATGTGATACGGAAGGGCATCTAATACTAACAGTAACAGTAATCATGAAAACTATTTGTCAAATCCAATTTGTACAACTAAACTAAACTTGCACAAACTGGAAAGAATTTCATTTTTCGCAATTTGGTTTTTACTAACAAATGAATTTTTCTTGTAGTGTTGCTTTTTGAGCATTTGATTCTCTTTTCGGCATTTAGAGTCTCCATTCAGTTGTGTAAATTATTGTAAATTCTCTGGAATATATTTAGTGACTCGTACAAACACATTAACAAAACACGTACTTAACTTATCTCTAAGGGTAAAGCTTTAGGCCGACGTTTGCATGATAGTTTCAGATAATATTTCGCAGAGCCCGGTGATTTACTGGGATTAGTATTAACCTTGCCATATAATCATGGATATGATAACATTTTGCTTTGATTTTACTGTGATTTTCATCCATTTCAGCTAGTAAAGTGGGTGTTATAACATTACATACACGACATCTTATATATCAGATACAGATCTTGAATCTCAAGCATTCACTGGTTAATTCTAAAGGATAAAAGATTAAAACGAATCTAGCGTTTACTAATAATAGACCTAGGAATTTTTGTGTTAGCCTGTGTTCCTTTTTACTATAAGTATGGCTAATGAGAAACCTCAATTCACAAACTCCAAAGGGTAAGATGATACTTTAAAATGTCGACTTGCGTTGAGAAAGGTTATAAATTAATAATTTGAACTTAGAAATTGGCCACTTCCACCCTACGCTGTGTTTCGATGCAAACCTGCTGCACCTTTTCATAACCCAGAAGACTTTTACTATGACCCTGAGGATTCTGTGGGAAGTCGCAGTTTCCGTTTGGTAACAGGGGATGAACAATCAAGTTTTGATGCAACTGATGTTCCCTCTGAAATGCAAGAAATCAAAGTATCGGTGAAATCAACGGGAAGGATTCGAGAAACTCTGGTTAAACGATCAGGATCTATTCTTCTAAGAAATCAATTTCCCAAAGCTTCTGATTTTAGAAACGAAAGGGAAATAAGATAAGTTGGAGGGAGGAAAATAGCTTGACCATGTAGGTAGATAGTTTACTCGTGTATTAAATACGTTTCATATTAAATGTAAGATAGATCTACAAATAATTTTTTTTCTATGTTCTTATTGTACAGTAAATTATGTCCATTGATATAATATCTACATTATGATAAATTTGTATTCGGACAATGACATGACATGATGATTGCTTCAATTTTTCTCGAATCTTACTTCCCACTAATCCGTGGTATTTTTACTTTACCTCATAAGCACTTGATGAAAGATCTTAGTCAGCTTTAGTGTTAGGGATTATTGGGATTATTTGGATGTTTTATTCTGGGATACAAAGGAATGAATTAAATTAAATGCTACCCTCTAAATACAAATAGAACGATTCGCAGATTAGTTCTTGAATCTTGAAGGTCTGAAACAATGGATGAGATAAGATAAAATTTGTGGCAATGAACGCATATGCATGTTCTCACCCAGGGTGTCCGATACAATTAATGAAATAAGTGTGAAACGGACTTCGATACTCGATTACTCTTATGGTATGAATGATAGCCTGGTAACTGTGCAAGTGTATTCTGCTGATCACTTCACTTGACCACATTATCTTTTTGCAGTCGGATTAATCATGAACCCTTAGAACAACTTCATTCAATTGAAGTTTGACAAAGTTGTGTGCGAATAACTTTCCACTTACGATTGGAGACTCTTACGAAACACTATAATACTCATACTTCATTTGAAATTGTTCATCTGAAAATTATCTACGTTCATCGTTAATTTAACAGATTTCAAGATGAAATTTTCAAAGTTGTCAGCATTCCTTTTCGTAGTTCTATTTCAAAGTTGTATTGCACAAACCACCAATTACACATTCATCATTTTTAGTGATATTAAAGGCCAGCTAGAGGAATACAGTGTAAGTCTCATATTTATTGATTATTGTACTTCCTAGCTGTATATTCTTGCACTGCCGATGATAAACTACTAAAAAGCAAGATTTTATTACTTTCATGCAGCGTGGTACTGAAGCCGATAAGCCTATCCCATGTTCTGGACAGCCAGACACATGCAGGGGTGGCCTGCGAAAAATAGTTCAACAAATTGATGGACTAAGAAATGCCAGTGTGGATACGCAAGCAACATTCGTTCTGAGTCCAGGAAACCTAGTCGGTGGAGAAAGTGGATGGTTGTCTTATCTCGGATGGTCGAAATATGGAGAACTCCTGAAGTACCATTATAAACCAAACGCTGTAGTACGTTAAAACAAATGGGAAATATAGTCATAGTGTAGCAATGTGTGGGACTCTTCTGCTAATCAGGTGTTTTAAGATTCTTTTGATTGTATTAGACCCTCGGGATGAATGAGTTCGGAGCTGGATTGGAGAGAACTGTGGACTACGTTACTGAATTTTTAGATACTACTACTGTTGTTTTGTCCAATGTAAAGTGCGGTAGTGCAACAGGTCCAATAGAAAAAGAATTTTGTGGTCTTAAGAATCTTAACACAAAGACAGTTCATCAATTGGCAAGCACCGTAGGCCTAGTAGGATTCATTAATCCCGATGTCACGGTACGTTGATAAGATACACTTTCGAATGGTTTGTCTCGAGTTGAATATGACAACTTATCGCAAAACTCTGTCATTCTTACAAATTGGTTACATCTTACAGAAGCTCAGCTCACCTGGAAATCTCGAGTTCACAGAAGTTATTCCTGCTCTGCAAAGTACAATAGCAAGCTCTCCAACCTACAGTACATACATTGCAATGGGCGATGGGACTCTAGAATTGGCTAGACAAATTCTGGCACAAATTCCTCAGATACAACTGGTCATTTACGGGAGAAGTTTTGGTGGCTCCGCGGCTATGTCAGGTATTACTTAAAGAAAGATGAATCACTAGCAGCTATCTAACTCACATAACACGATAACACCCATTCTACAATTTTGTAGAATTCCCCCTAAGGTCAGGAAGTGGGTACATAGCCAAAGCTGGAAATTACGGATCAACAGTAGGAAAATTGGAGCTTGACATTGGACCTTCAGGGGAAATTGTGAATACTTTAGGTTCTAAATTAGTCTACACTGATCCGACGGCTTCACCAAACACCAGTACGTACTATTATATCGTACTCATTCCTATTAATGTACGACATATTTATGTCACCTATTGATTTTCAAAGCATTTTATGTGATGCGTAGATGCAACTGAGATGTATACTCGTTTCCAACAAGAGATCAATGAATTCACTAAACCAATAGCTTCGTCGCATTACAAACTTGTCGGTGGAGACGATTGCTGGAGAAAGGAATGCAATCTAGGGAATCTGGTAACAGATGCAATGGTTCACTGTGTCCTCAGCCATGCACATAACGGAAGTATATTCATTCCACCAAGTAAACCAATTTTCGCATTGTGGCATAGTGGAGCCTTGTTCAAGGACACTGTAAATTCGAACGGTAAATCTCTACATCACGTTAGTGCCTTAATTCCTGTACGATCTGAATGAATTTGATTTATGATTAATTATGTGATAACAGAGAGTATTACCACATTGGACATTCACAGATGGCTGCCATTCCATAATCGAGTTTACTTTGCTAAAATCAAGGGTTCTAGGTTACTTGAAGTATTTCAACGAAGTGCGTCAGGATTAACTGCACATTTAAATGGAAACGTGAAAGATTGGGGACAGTTCCTTCAAGTTTCAAGTATAAATTTCATACATTCTTGAAGGTTTAGTTATGATTCATTCGATGGTTTCCACTTACTGAGTAAATTGTGCTGTATGAACAGATGGAATGGAAGTTTATTACAGCACATCTGGTGGGAATCCACAGGTCTCGCAAATCAGATTGCTTCACGACGAAGCTAACACTCCTGTTATGCAACCGTTAGACCCTAATGACGATTACTACTTCGTAATTCCTTCATTCATCCGCGATGGCCGTAATGTGTATGATTTTGCTAAGGGTTATTGGGAATTGGCTACTAATATAGGTGAAAGCAACTCCTTGATAATAATACGACATTTGAAGTAAAGCCTTGAGAAAAAATTTTTTATTTCAAACGTTAATTAGATTTCGATGATAGTTGCGTCGAAAGATATGTCACAGCAATGAAACGAGTTGCAATTGGGTTCGAGGAAAGAATATGGGTCGACGCTGGACTTTGCGGTAGTGAGTCGACATTTACAACTGGCACAAACACTGCAGTAACCGTAGTCGGTATAAATTCAAACCTTACATTTTAGTCAGTAGCCCTTCTTACATAATTTTTAACTGAACTACTTTATGTTTTCCAACAGTGACCATTGTGATTACACTCGTCACAGTTGGTTTGGTCTACGCAATCTACTTTCACGCCATTCCACGTATCACTGGAAAGCGTCCAGATGGATTCAATAACTTGTAACACAAACTTAATTGCTCAGTCATTAACTGTTCATTTACTTAAAATTTCTATTCGATTTTTGTAACACGTCAACATAACCAGAATACAGAATCAGGGAAAGTTCTAAATAAATGATCAAACTTTAATTAAAATGAGAAACAATTAATTCCTCAATAAACATTTTACCCTTAAGACTAACAAGAATACAAATATGACAATTATATCATGACGTTTTAATATATGTACACGAGAATCACATTGGAAGGCAACTACGCTGAAGCGACCAGTGTAGCTTTCTATTGTCTGGCAATGGACTAGAGACCAATTCTATTCCGAGCTAACTTGCCCTACTGGAGATTGTGTTCCGGTTAAGATCATTTTATAAAACATTCTAGTTGAACCATGAACGGTATTCATGAGGAAGAGCGCCTCGTCTGGGATAAAATGTGTGCCGCACCGAGTATTTCATGAGATTTGTAACAGAAGACGTATAAATGTCAGCAAATCGAAAGAGCCGTTTTGAGAAGAATGTTGGGTTCAAATGAGTTCTGAATAAACTTCCAAACTGAGCGTTGAAAATTTCCTTGAGTTTTTTCCTACAGCATAATAGAACACCATTTCACACTAGTCCAAATTTTTGTCGAAGACAATTGTAAGTAATTTTACCTTATCTCGTTCCTTTCATTTTGCCAACCCTTGATTATATCTTGCACTTCATAATTATCTAAATCTTGGTAAGTCTCAAGCAGAGATGTTAGAAACTGTAACCAATTCATGGCCAACTTGAAATCAGGCGTGTTTAAAGTCTCGATTTCATACTGGAAGCAATTACTTAAATGATTAAATGTGTAAAAGACTTAGGAAACTTTTTCATAAACAGATTCATATTACGCATCCCAATACCTCTAGTTCCTTAATAATGGCTCCTGTTCGCCATCCATGATGCAAAGTTACATCTGCAAGGTCAGTGTAAGCATGGTCTCCGAAGTAAACCACTCTTGCACCACTCCATCCTGTCAGCTTTTGAAACTGTTTCAGAGTACCTCCATAGTACACTGATCCCCTTTCTAATTTACTAACTTTATCCCATAGCCTGGCGTCGGCTTCAGGGTCATATTTGCGAAAAGGGATGCTGTCCTCAGAGAAGAAATTGGGTTTTCTTGCGCTGACGACTATTACATCGAAAATGTCCTTCCAGTCGTCCCCGCATATATACGTTAATCCTTTATCTCTGTTTAGATTAACAGCATTTATAGCTTCGGTTAATAGACGACGTGACTCCAAACTGATTTGATTATGATAAATAACAAAATTATTTTCATTTACACAAAACTGTAGGGGCTGTTAGTGATCAAGAAAATATTTTTTCCGTTTTGCTTCAATGTCATCAGATACTCTCTTAAAAGAGGATCGTATTCCAAATACTGCTGTGGGTTTTTCGCCACTATGGTGTGCATCACAGGATGAATACTTTGAACAGACTCCTAGTAGACCGTCGACAAAATTTATCATACAATAATAATAAAATATAAAATGTACTAACTAAAAAAGTTCATACCTTTACATCCCAAAACAAACTCTGCGGATGGTAATCTATGTTATTTTGATGCAGATACTCCACGACATTGCACAGAAGATTCATTTCAGGAACAGAAAACAAATCAGCCAACTGGACCATTTTCAAAGATCTATAATAAGTAAAATAGAGCGGTTATTTTTGTTACAATGCTAACTCCTGATTGAATCTAGATGATGAAATCACCTTGCATCAGTATGTAAATGTGGATTAGCAGGTTCAATATAAGTTGCCGGAAGTTTTCTTCCTTGATACAGTTGTAATACTTCATCATCACTAAGTGCAGTCAAACCTTTTAAGATGAAATAATAATATTAACAATTCTTTTTGTATCAGAAATACCCAAATCACATTGTTATTATTACCTCTGTAAACGCTGCCAAGCTGAATTTGCATGAAACTATCTATTTTCAACAGCAAGCCTTTTTGAATATCATAGTGCAGTCCTCGTACAGCAAAGTTGGGATTATACTCCAAGTGCTGCACTGCATCTGGGTACTGTCAATACCAAATAGAATGTAATATTATAACTAAATTACTACTGCACTTCGTTCATCTAAATATCAACGACATTTGGACTGTACCTTGAAATTCCTCACTAAAGCTTCCCTACCTAAATTATAAATCAGTTCTTCTAATTCAGGCAAGTAACTGGCTAAAGTGTAGTCGTAATCAAATCCGTAAACGTCGATTTTTCGTAAATCAAGTCTATTGCATGCGAATACAGCTGAAGGATCGACATCGTCAGGAAGTTTCTTGGCTGCAAACAAAAACAAACAAGTACTTTAAAGTAACAACAATACGAATAAACAAATCAAATGGCTATGATCCTTACACCGACAGAAATGAAGAGCATCATCATACGCTTTATTTAAATGTGTCCTCAAGTCAGTAGGACTGATTGAGTCGACATTTAAATTTAACATCCCAGGAGATTCGATTGTAAACCCCTTATCACTGTCATAATCGCCAGAACTTTTCTGATGCAGCGGCTTTCTACTTGGAAGGTTATTAACCACTGGAGGAACCAATCGCACAGACTGCGTTGGTGGAAGTCCAAGTCCTTCCACACGCAATAAAGGCTCTCCAGGGTCCTTCTTCCTGGATGGATTCTGCCACAAAGGACTCTTCTTTGGGGGGTGCTCCAGCACTCCAGAAGAACTAATCATCCGACGGGCCACCTCCGATTGCACAACTCCACAAGAACTCTGCTGAGTCCATCCAAAATGTCCAGAGGATAAATAATTTCCAATGGAGAAACGTCCTCCACCCCCCACGCTCGCCAACAATTCACGAATCCTTAGATTGTGCATCGCTTTATTACACCTGATGAGCCACAAAACAATTAAATCAACACATCTTCACAATGACACACCAAACAAACAAACGCCTTTGACGATGAGAGCGATAAAAGTTATTTCAAATGCACAATCAATTTTTGAATTCGTCTACACATTTTTGCACCTATCTGTTAGCGTATGATCGATGGTGCAAAAATGTTATCCCCGCTTTAGCATAATTTACTTTGTACACACGTGCTCAACTCATGCAGAACACAACACAAACTTGCAGAACTAAACCTTCTTGCTGTGATGTGCTGCACAAAAGTAAAAAGAAGAATATCCCCAAAAAATTGCAAGCATTGCATTACTTACCTGTTAGTGATATTTTACTCCTATTGCAGATGTGCTCATACTATTATGAACTTCTTGATGAATGCAGAATTAACACCGACTTGTCCCCCAAAAAACCTTAAATTATTCAACCAGTCCACAATGCAATTTAAAATACGATTAACGAATTGAGGAATGAATTAAATCCATTGTATGAAGTCAGAGTGGCAGAGTGTGTGTTTACGACTGGCGAGACGGAAGGAGTAAGTAAGTCACGTAGGAAAAAGTGATGGTGGTGGTCGAGAAATAGAGGAGGAGTGAAAAGTAGTGAAAACATAAAATACAAAACTCGTCTCACTTTTCTCTCCTGCGACGGAGAAAGTTCCAATTTCCAATATGCTTCAATGTTCAGTAATATCTGCAAGTTGAGAATGACACCAACTGGTCTGCAGCTAGATGCAAAACACCATATGGACACGGATAATTATTAATTGATTACGGAGTTTGCAGGGCAGTATTATTATTATATATGCTAGGAGAGTTGATGCAAACAACCTGTGTAAACTTCTACTTGTAAGGATGGGATTCGTGGAAAATATTAAATTATAGCATTGTTTTGTCTGATTCATAATTGGAAAGTAAATGTATAGAAACTCCATTGTCCATACACAGTTTATGGGTTTTGTGACAGCTATCAACATCTGCTATACAATTGGGCTATTCAAATAATTGTTAATTGATATAAATAAGCTGCATAACATGTCTCTTTTATTTTAGTCTTAATGGCTGTTACTGATGATCATTGATTGGGTTTCATAGGTATGTTTTTGCAAACTGAATGAGGAAACAATATCTTTCCAGGTTTTAAAAAATTATGGAATTACGATTAAAGGTATTGGCTCTATTTTTCTTCTACAATATGAAGGGCAGTGAAGGCTCCCAATCTCGCAAATATCTGACGTACAGATAAGTAGAGCGGGTGCAATGTGGTCATCTCATGAATTCATCACATTATGCATTATTGTCAACTTGAGAAACTTGAAGAGCTGTGACGTTACAGGGATGCCACAGGAAGCTATGTATAATTCTTGGCTTATTGACGCACGTTTCACTTATCATCAGCCGTCAGCCACAAGCTCTTCAAGTTCAAATGGTAATGGTAACCTTTTAGGTATCCAGAGCCATACACCGACTACGACAACCCTACAACTTAATCTTAATCTGATGTTAGTACATGCTTAGCACATACTAATGATCTTCACTGACAAAACATTTCCTGTTGCTTCCTATGACCTTCTGAGTTTTTACATTGTGTGTACCGTTACGGTGTGTACGTGTATGAGGTTGAAAACTTATTAGTGATTGATTGCAAACCAAATATGCTGAAAAGCTAAGTTACACATACACACGCTGTCTCCAACTGTGAAAAAACTGTAAAAGAACAAACAGCAACAGCAACATGCCAGATAAAGTAGGGGCATTCAGTAAGCATCGCGCATTAAAGCTTTTTGATTAGATTTGATGACTTCAGAAGTAATCAATAGTTTCCGTCCTCCACAAAAATTGAATAACACTTTCTTAGCACCTTTTATATCCATTGAATTTCTTGAGTGAGAGAATAATGACTCTTACAACGGATTTTATTACATTTTTTCCACTCTTATAACAATTACCAAAAGTATATGATCATCTACGTAAACCAATAAGGTGAACAAACAAACATCATTCACGAACGACTATCGTGCTCATGAATTAATTCCTATGAATAGGTTTGCAATAAACCAAGAACTAAGGAGCAAATAATCAAATAGTAATGTTTCTCAACATCAAGTCTTTGTTACGTTTTTTTGCTATATTTGTCACGCCACTACATTTTCATTTCCTTTCTCATCTCAGACGCAGTCTTTTAGTTAAAAATCAAAATCTAGATTATGGACATCAGATAGAGTATACGTCTATAGTACCTTAATAGATTTGTTAAACTTACAGTTTATCTCACCTCCAATTACATCATCACAATATAATACTACTTGCTCAAGTAAATCAAGCAAACCTTCTCATTCATGCAGTGAATTAATTTTTTATATGCAGACATCTTCATCATTTAACTCTACTGCTTGACGCGATTATGTGCACAGGTAACTCAGTTGGCTCAGTTGGCTATAGCATGTCCGCGAGGTTCTGACGTTCTTTCTTGTGCTCAAGATAGTGGAAGACTCACCAGATCTTAATTGATTTAGCCAACAATCCATAAATCCCTTGCATCGAATTAGAAGTATTGAGGGTCACATAATTTAGTGAAATTGCGCAAGAAATCATACAAATCTCTGTGTAAATAGCCAACCGACTCTCATGTCACTGAGGCACAGAGCTTTTGATCTCATGTGAAAACACTATTTACCATGCATGCAAGTGTTAAAGCTAACTAAATCCACCAACACCAACCAATCGTAAAGAGTTATTGCATTAAATCGTACTTTTTTGTCTACATCTAACATCCACACGCGATTATGGCACTGTCAACCTGAACACTTGTTAAATTTTTGATCCAAGAATGATCTTTCCATTGTGAGAGTCCAGGGAATGGAAACAACGACGAGCTGAGAGAGATAAATGTGACACTCACTTGTTGATAAGTCCTTCAGTTCTCACTGTTCCATGACTCGGATAACAATTCCCTCCTCTCCTCTAAAGTTAAACCCATGAAAGTTTCATAGTGATGAGTGCAAGTGATAAAAAGTATTTTGGAGGACGATGATTTTGTTTAAAACAAGGAAAAAGTGTGTAGTTCTTCCACTTCCAACCTTCCAGTTCCTAGTCCAACTTACCATCTTCGGGTTGTTGCAGAAAAGCTATGGAGCATCCGAGGGAAAGGCTGTTCTCGATATCCAGAAGAGAAGTGCGTGGACAAGAAGACATGGGGAAAGTGATTTTGATACTTTCGACGATCCATATGGAGATAGGCCATACTATGACTTGAAAACGAACCTCAAAAAAGGCAATGGATATGAAAGTTCTGGACCTGAGCCTGAAGGCGAACATGACCACAACGGCCAACATTACGGAATTAGTCATGCTGATCAAGTGAATAGTCTCAGAGACGACCAGGTCATATATGTCGGGTGCATCGATGCTTGGTTTGGTCTCGTAAGAGATCAGTTCTTCACTGCGAAATTTGATATGAATATGGACTACATTCAGTGTGCTACTTTCTGTAAGGTAAATTGTTAACCAATTTTGTAAGTTTAACTGACAATGGTGGAAATATTCATTAGGCAGGCTCATTTGGAATCATTTTGAAGAATTTATTGAATATTTCAGTCACAACAACCTCCATGTCAAATCAGCTTTCTCCGAGGAGGCGAGTGCAACTGTCAAAACAATTTCTTTCCAAATCCAACTAATCTGTTGCCAGACTCCAGGTGCAACGTTCCATGTCCTGTGACCTCTTCAAAGACATTCCTCGACGATGATACTACAAAGTCATGTGGGGGTAACCGCTACTACTCCGTTTACTGCTATGAAGCCACTGGAGAAGCGCAAGGAACTTTTTGCTCGTCACTTAGAAAACCGCAGGAAGTTAAGAATACCCTGGCTAAGAGTCTGGATCCTGAAATTCTAGGCAGTGAACTTGGATCGCTTCTGTTTGAATGTGCTTCTTGTGACCACGCGACATGCAGTGCTCCCACAATCAGTCCTTCTTACGATTACTTTCCTCGAAACAAACCTTACGACCCGGATGGGTGTAATGTGTTCTGCAGTCATAGTGTGACTTACACAAAGAGAGACACACAGAATCAATTGATTCAGGCAACAAGACCTGCTACGAGATATGCGTTGCTTTTGTGGCATAATAACGCGAAGAATCTAAGACCCATTTGTCAATGCACTGATGATATTTCGAATTATGTTGAGGAAGACCCTTCAGCTTGTACCTCTCCTTGTCCGGGAAATGATTCTTTTATTTGTGGAGAAGTTTACAAAGGATACCCTGTGCTTGCGACAATCTACTGTGTTAAAGAGGATTGCAGTGAACATAGTGAACAATCCTCGACTCGTCAGACACCTGAAGAAGATCGCACCAGCACTACCGAAGAAGCCGAAGAGTACCAAACTACTCCGACTTCAACAAGTGAAAAAGCACCTGAAGCTGGCAATCCTACAACGGTTTCTGCAAGTTCACCCACCACGAAGACTCCTACTACCACATCGGAAACGCCGGAAACTACTACGGCAGAAATGACCACGACAACTGCTGCTGCTACAACCACGACTACGATAACCAAGTCTACTTCAGAAACACCGATGTCAATAGATTGCTACGTAAGTTGCTTCGGGGTGGAAATAAGAACCGATCAAATCTGGTCCGTTTGCGGAGGGGAAAAAATAAGGCAGTCTTGTGGAGCTAACAGCAAAGGTGTGTGGACTTGGAAATGCCTTAACAGTGGACAGTTTGAAACAGACCAACCTGACTACTCAGACTGTCACTCTGATTGGATTGAGAAGATTGAAGAAGAAGTTAAGACAATTAATGACACGGTAAGCAATTATTTTTGTCCTGTTTGCTATTTATTGAACATTTTCGTTAGTAGCTAAATGTGTGCAAATAATGTTTCAGAAAAGTGCGTTGGAGTATTTGACAGGCGTGAAGAAAGCCATTGACGAGAGATTACTTTCCCCTTACTTTGGCCATGAAATCACCAATGTGACAGGTGTGCTTGATGAAGCTGTCAGAAAAGCTTATGTTTTTACGGTGAACTCTGAACAGTTCGAAGAAGTTGCGTTAGGGGTTATCAGTGTGACTGAATCTCTTATTGAAACCAGGAAACCTTGGTTCGAAATAGATCCTGTAAGTATTAATGATATTCAAGTGACAAGCATTGATTTGTTGTACATTTTACATCCTGATCAGCACAAACATGCATTCTCTAGAAATCCCGATCAACATCTTCTACAAGTCTGCTCGGAACTATTGAAAGAACATCCCTGAAACTGACATCAAAGGTGATACTTCCAAGTGGGCAATTTTACGAGAAGCAACTGACTCGCAGTTCACCTGCGGGACCTGACTATTTTGTCAGTGCTGGAATAATTCCTAAACAAATAGGAAACAACTCAAATGACCCGTTTACATTTCCTCATGCGAGATTAATTCACTCTTCATACATACATCTTCCGTTTGGGTGGAAGAAGTTAATAGAAGCTGACAAAATAGAACATGTCGGTCACTTCATAAACGCCGAATTAGCCAGCCTTCTTCTTCCTGGGCAGTACAACAAGTAAGAGTTCAGTTGACTTTACTAACCGATTTCCGGAATAACTGTTTTCTCACTAGCCTTATTCCGTAAATAGATTAGTATCCGCATCCGCAAGTAGCGATTACATAACTAATCCCTCAAACCAGAAGGTGAAAATGATTAATGGAAACCTGATGTCGCTAACAATTGGATCATCTTCCTCGAATTTAATTAAATCAATGCAGAATGGAACAATTATGATGAATGGGATTACGGGACTCGACGATAATGACGATGATAATAAAATTAACGTGCGTTTTCCAGGTAAATTTATACTAATTTGATGCTTGAATGTTTCATCAGCATCTGACTTAAATGTGCGCAATATTTGGCAATTTGTTCGGAAACAGACGACAGGAATGGCTTATCTTAATCTCCTCGATCAGTTGATTGATTGTGTATTGTTTTCTTGTTAGGCAAAGGTGTCCAAATTACTTTTGAACATGACGTTGAAGCATGGGGAGATGATGCCGTGGATATTAGAAGAAAGCTTCATGCTGGAGAAACAAGAAAAGCTGCTCTTGGAACAGCAGAATGCGTTTATTGGGACACTAAAGATTTGTAAATTGAAGTTGTTATTCACAAATATGTTAAGCTATCGTTAAAGACAGGAATTTTAAAAATTGTGTACAGAATTTGGTCCACACAAGGATGCAAAGTTGTGTCCAAAACAAGATATCGAACAATATGCGAGTGCAACCATTTGACATCTTTCGCTGTACTCATGGATGCCCACAACTATATGGTATTCATTGAAATTCCCATTCGAAAATTATTTTTTACCTCTTTTATGAAAATGCAACGGATGGTTTCAGGGAAAAAATATGGGATTGGAGATCCTAACATTGGTTCTGTGCTCCTTGTCTTTTATTAGTTTATTTGCAAGCATAATAATGTTTTCTGTCATACGAGGAGTACAGAATCTGAGGACGACTATCACGCTTAATCTGTCTGTTTGTCTTTTACTGGGAAACACACTTGTTCTTCTAGTGGTTGACCGTAACTACTTTAATCTCGCAGATGTAAGGCATTCAACTTTACTTGGAAAAGTTCGAAAGTAATGTTATTTCCTTGTCTGTTGATATGTTCAGGATGTTTGCGTGGCCACAGGAATAATCACCCATTACGTGTTTCTTTCTGCATTTTCCTGGATGATTATTGAAGGAATTCACTTGTACAAAATGGTTGTCTATGTATTTGACACTGAAAGGAATCCCATCAACATTTACCGTTTGACAGCTTACGGACTTCCTCTATTGACTGTAGCATCTACAGTTACAATCGGTTATCTGAAAGGGGATCGACCATATGGAGGAGATGTTGTGTAAGTATTAAAGCTTCATTCTAATTCGATTCTAGGAATCAGTCGCTAATTAGAAATTCAAGAACGCCATATTGTGTGCAGATGTTGGTTGGAAGGGAAATACATATGGAGCTTCCTGGTTCCAGTCGCCATCGTTGTGATGGTACAGAAGCATAATTCATGCATATCTATGTTTTGTATACTAAAAATTCTCATTGATTATTTCACGGTTTTAAATTCAGGTCAACTTTGTCATTCTATTTGTTGCTTTAAAAACTGCATACCAACTTCAGCACAACTCAGCCATTCCAGTACATCAAAAGAGAGTTCGATCATCCAAGTGAGATACAAGTTTTTAAACAGAAGACGATAGTCGCTGCTACCTCACAATATTATACATAAAGTGCATTGTGAATTCCTAAATGATCACAGAACTTGGATAAAGGGATGCTTTTCAATCACGGTTCTACTGGGACTGACTTGGCTTGTAGGATATTTTACGTTGGTGCCCTCGTCTCCAGGATTAATTGCTGCCTACTTTTTTACAGTTTTAAACGCTTCACAGGTGGGAAAGCTGGCATGAAGCTTTGAGTAATCTAACGGCTAAATTGAAGATAAGTTTAATTATTAATCCAGGGCATTTTTATCTTCGTATTCCACTGCTTGCTGAATGAGAAAGTGCAGGCTATAACCAGCAAACGATTTGGCAACTATCTTCCATCTTGGCTTTCTGTATCTCAAGATTCTGCGAACGAAACTTCAGGATTTGTATGAATTTTGGATTATTTAGATTTCTAATGTCACAAAAAGTTATAACTTGATAAACCGGTGACCTATAGGGAAAACGTACGGTTTCAAACATGCAAGCGTCAAGCATCTCAGCTCGAAATCCTCGATTTGCAGTCCGAGCTCAGAATTCCATAAACTCCAGCGCAACAGTGGCAACCGAAGGATCTCAATCCTCCCAGGGTCCTAAATCTCGACCTAAACTTCCAGATTCGGATTTAAACAGGGAGGGAGTAAGTATGGATGCAACTGGCGGTGAAAATTATGATAAGGAAGTCTCGTTTGTGGTAACTCCAAAACTTGATAAGAAGACGAAGCATTTAAGGAAGAGAGATTCTGCAGGCTCAATGGCCTGTGGAGATTGGTCACCTGCCAATTATCAATCAGATTCAGACCGAAGTTTTAGCAGCTTAAGAAGTCTACTGACTTTCAATAAGCCGCGGAATCATTCTACTAATCCTTCGAATTAGTAAATATGCGAAGTATTTCATTAATCCTATTTGTTTGTAGTTTACAACCCTGTTATAGTTTTGCTTAATTATGCTATCTCTGTAGATAATTTATCTGCCATTTAAAGCGTTTGTTATTTAATTACAAAATGTATGCATGCATATAAATAAGAATGCCTCTCTTCCACTTAAATTGTCGTACAAACACAATTTTAATTCCTCTTAATATTTGTACATTAATATTCATAATTTTCTCATCAAAACTTCTGTTTAAATTAAACGCTACATCAAACATAATGAAGCCGCTTGTAAGGACGAACCCTGCGTGGAACGAATACTTCCCAGCATTGATTATAAGGAAGCTAATACTGCGTTCGGAACCCTTCATTGTGGGCTTCACGAGATCCATTGCGATTCCATGGCCAAACGGAATTGTTCTGGTTCGAATTATTCCATGGAGCATCTAAACAAATGTTTTGGTGCTCAGTTAGATTTCCTTTAAAGTCAACTTTACCGTGTTCAATTTCTCATATTGGTTGATTTACCTGACTGACCTGACTGTGGCTTCGGAGGAACAGGTGGCTTTGGGGATACACCTCGGCTAGGAACATTCATCGTAGCTACTCGATATGGGCTGTCACTTTCATATTGTGACCGATAGAAAGCTCCGCATCGGCAACAGTAGCAGCACAGGAATATGAGACCCAGGATTAACAAGTTGGGTATGATTATGATAAAAATCAGCAGTGCAACCACACCTCCAATGCTTAAAGTAGAGATGCAAAATTTTAGTTTAGTTTTCATTAACTACTTTGACTCGTCGTTCCGAAATGCTATTTGTGGTTTCTCCGTTTTACAGACACAACCTGTCGCTCTTACCTCATTCCAGTTATATTTTTGAACTCCTCTCCCCAGTTAAGATTGTCAACATAATCTTGGATTTCAGCCCTTAGACACTCAGCAGTAGGAGGGGTTCCATCATCTGGACATAGCTGTGCGGATGACAACGTGCACTCTAACAGAACCATGCTAAGACAAATGAAAGCAATGAAATTGATTCGATTCCACCCCATTGACCCCATGCTGCCGAATTCGTAGAGAATTATACTATACTCTGAACTGAACTACCTGTCTACTAATAAACTATTTTGCAAAATAACTCCAGGATTCCATATGCACACGAGATGATGGTGCAAAAAGAAGGCTTATCATCTTACAGATAACTTCATTTACCTTACCCTCACGTCATGCTTCTCATTCATTTCACAGTGAGTAAGCGTGCCTTATCTTCTTCTTATCTCGTGTTGAGTGCCCTTCACCGCGTTTATCGGCACATTTTTCTCCAGTCCGAACACAAATGGCTGATTATGTTCCCTATTATTACGCGAATACACATTAATCATTCCAAACATATAAGTTTATTGATTCATAAATCTGATTTATCGTGCATTACTCAACAAAACATTCCACTTCTAATTCTAGATAATTTTTCATGCACATGGTCATGCACAGTAAACTCATTGCAAATGACAAAATTATTCTCAGTCATGGGGAAATATATTTTTAAGTGTGCATTCATCCAGCGTCATGATTTCTTTATCTATTTAATTCTCTGGTCATGTCCGAGCAAAGCGATTTGGAATTTTAGGAATCAACATAATATAACGTCTTTGTGATCAATGAACTAATGAATTACCTGAGGATAAATATAAATACCCACAGCCAACGTCATAACTCTCTTATATTTTGAACAGCGTACTTGCATCTATTTGGCTTTGTACATTCAGCATTATAGGAGTTTGGCAAGCAATTGACGAAAATATGTATTGTATTGTAATAGTTTGAATTGAAACTAGGATTGACATTTTATGGGGAACGCTGGGACAACAGCAACAAAGACTGGAGAGCTGAGAGGCTCAACCGAGGGAAGCCACAGTGAAGGCGCGCAGCTTCAAAAACTCCTAACATCGAGTCACTGTCCTCCACCCGAAGCGCAATTAATTCGTAAATACAATTAGACTTAGCACATCGTTAAATAACTACCCGCTGCAGCCATGTTGTACTTGGAGGACTACCTGGAGAGTAAGTACCCCCCATCACACCCCCTGAGTGGCCCTTATTTAATTGTTTAAGTGTCCAAAATCTGTGTTTGTATCGTTGCATAAGGTACAGGATGGGAGGGAGGGGCATTCGTCTCAGGCCTGTGTCACCTTGCCCCAGTTATACTCTGTCCTTCCTTTCGTAATTCCTTGTGTAGCGTCTTGCATGATTCGTGTTTCATAGATTGAATGTTTTCTAGAATTTTTGTATTATTTTTTTGATACCATTTAACTAGAGGTTTTATTGTTTTAGTGATTGAGCATCTTCCTCAAGAACTCAAGGACCGGTTTACTGAAATTCGCGAGCTGGATTTACAGGTTCAGAGTAAGTACGACAGTCTTTCTTATTTTATGTGGTCTGGTAGCTTAATTAAGTTGAATATTATTTTTTAATTCAGATGCGTCCGATAAGCTAGATGACAGAGTCAAGTTATTTTTTGCTGGAGCGAAGAAACAGAAAACTCCTGATCGTGATACGGAGTTCGAAGCGATTAAAGGAGAGTATTACAAAGTACTTGATGATGCAGGTATGTTGCATTATGTATGTAATATCAGTGAATTCAATTTAACGGCTATCTTGTCTTGATTTCAGATGAGAAAGTCCATCAAGCTAATCAAATGTATGACTTGGTTGATCGATATTTAAGAAAGCTAGACCAGGAATTGTACAAGTTTAAAATGGAGTTGGAAGCTGACAACGCTGGCATTACTGAAGTTCTTGAGAAACGTTAGTTTCCCTTGTTATTTTTTTGTCGTAGATATCGAGTATGAAATAATTGAGGGCAATTTGGATTACAGGATCGTTAGAATTGGATCATCAACATCAAGCAGATAGAGATAGAGAAAGAGCAGATTATCATAGTCAAAAAGAAAATAGATACATTCTTGCATCTATGATTAAATCAGAGAAGAAATCTGAAAGAAAAAATTCACATGAAAAAATGTCTGTCGTCGGTGTCCCTAGTGCTCACACGAGTGGAACAGCAACACCGATAGCTTACAGCCTTGGTCACATGGGTGCAGGAGGTAACGCCATCGCTGCCGCAGCATCACAAGCGATTGCTGCGACCCAGCAGGTGAAAAATGTAGATTGACATTACTTATGAACAAAAATAAGCATCCTTGGGTAAAGAGACTCTATTCTGACTGGTATTCTGTTTGATAAACCAATGTAGATGCAACAAGGACGACGTACTGCGAGTTTGAAAGCGTCTTATGACGCTGTAAATCTAGGAATTCATCCTACCGAGTTTAGTGTTGGGCGAGAGCTTCTAAGCAATAACGAATTACACTTAGCAGCCCAACAAGCTATAGCAGCCACAACTGGGAGTACAATTGGGGAACAGAAGAGAAATAAAAGGTCTAATGATGGAACATTGATGATTTTCTTTGAGAAAGGAAAATTGAGGAATTGTTGGAAGTTCTGTTTTCATTTGCGAAAGTCAATTATTGTTATATAGGAAGTCACAACATACTCAAAATCAGGAATTGTTGACTCAACCTCCTGACGAGTTGGTCGAAGAGTCTGTTGTAATGGACACAACTGAGCCCCAGGACTGGAGTGCATTTGTCGATCCATCAGAACCTCGATACTGCATATGTAATGAAGTCAGTTATGGAGACATGGTCGCCTGTGACAATACAGATGTGAGTAGCAAAATATGGGTTGCATTTTCAACTCATATTATGCGAGGGCATAAAAGACTTGTTTTTATCATGCTAATTTTTGACTTGTCAGTGTCCTATCGAATGGTTTCATTATGGGTGTGTTGGAATTACATCGACCCCGAAAGGGAAGTGGTACTGCCCTCAGTGTAATGCTTCGATGAAACGCAGAGGCCGGCGCTAACGAGTATTTGTGCTGCTTCCTGAACTTGTCTTCCAGGAATTGAGTCTAATCTTACCCAAACTCATCTTAAAAAGCGAATTCACTCTCGCGATGTCGCAATTCTGCACTGCTGCTGATTCCCGTAGTCGTCTTCTTTCCAAACCAGTTGCGAATTAGATATCACATAGTAATCGAGAGGGGTTGGTAGGAGCTCAGCCGCTGTATAGTAAGTTTGTACGCATTGCAAGTAGCGTTTATCAAAATATGTGATCTAAACGGCTCATCGTCATTAGGTAATTGATTCTGCAAGCAAATGTAAATGAAAGTGGAAGCCAAAATATGTTCTTGTTCAGCGTGTTAGCGTGTATAAACTATAGACTGAGTTGTACTTACTGTAAGATATTGTAATTTACTTAATTGCTGTACCAAGGCTTTCTAGCCACAATTTATGTACTAAACTAAATTAACTTTCCGAACCAAGTTGCGATTGACGAATGGTGAATGGTGCGGCATGTTCGTATTTAGGGAATACATAAAAATGTAGTATTTGATGTGTAATAGCATGTTTTCACCGTCATTTGTTTGGTGTAAAAAAATCTCATATATAATTAAATAACAGACTCAGTACCTCATTTTGTTTAATGCACTGTAGTTAGTTGTTTATATGAACGTGCACCATTGTAGTGTCACACAAAGCTAGAATTTGTTTACAGATGTTTTTGCGGGTTTAAAACTTTAATATTTATCAATATCAACGATAGTGACTATTGCTGATTATCATGACTTGCTTCAGTGGTGTATGTATAATTTTTGTTACAATTAAATTAGTTAAGTATTTAAATTGTGATTAAATTATTGGTTTGTCATCTCAAAGAAGTGTTTGCTCTTGTTTGTACTGTTTTATCCAATTTTTGATCAGTTGCTTTTCAGTTTTTCTCGTTTGAATTACTGACACAGGATCTGCAGGATTTGAAGCTCGAAGGTCTAGGTGATGTGCAGCATCAGGCATAACAAGAGCGACGAGGCTGTCAGATAAATTCTTAAGAACTCCGTACCCATGCCATGGATCTAGAAGTCCATTACTGAAACCATATCGATACTTTAGTTATTGAGAACACTCACATTTGGTTAAATTAACTGTTAACATTAATAGCATTCTACCTGAATACAATATTCGAAGAGCCAAGTAAGTTTATTCCTCCAAAAAACAACTCTACCAATTGTGGCTGAGGTCTGACCTTGTAGCTGTCGTAACAGTATTGAGAAAAACTTTTGAAATCCCATTCTGAAGGCTCGAAAAAATCGGTAATACCATCGTCACACTCAGGGTCGACTAGCTCCGAGCAACTCTGGAAAATATCCATGACATACATGATGGTAAGTGTAAGCTATTAGAGCTGATCGAATTTGCCAATTACACCTCAACAAATGGGAAATTCAGCTACTAACCTGGAAGTCGAAAGCAGTGTCATCATCTACAGTGTAGCTTGCGGAATACATGCTTCTGTTAGAAAAATCAAAGCAGTTAGTTCTTCCAGTGTTGTTAATGTAGACTCCAATAGCTCCAAATAAATCGGTCATTAGCTCCTTATCGTTTTTCAAATCAGTGTGATTAAGGTGGCTGCAAAATTCCTAAACCAGAAGTATTGCCTTCTCAATTAGCTATTTATGCTCTGATGGGATTGTATGGCTACTTTCATTATTGTCTCACATCGACAGGGTTTGCAGGAAGGTCTTGCAAGAAGTTGGCTGGATAAGGATAGTTAGCCATGCCCATTAAGCTGTACATAGACTCCAGCCATATTACTATTGCTGATGCATCATGGAAGTCTGATTCAAGGTCATCGCAAACATTCCAGTTCTTCATTAGCCATTTGCGACCTTTGGCTGCAATAATTGTAGGAAAGTTAGTAGTGAACTTTTATCTGTCGTCTGTCGTCTTTCGCTGTTCAAGTGTATTATACACTTAGCTTACCTGATTCTCCGAGTTTTCGCAAAACTTTCCACGATTTCTTTATAGCGTTGACACAATTCTCCCCAGACTTTTCGTAAACTTTCATAAGAATCTTATCGTGTGTGTCGCATGGAACATTTTGCAGGTAGAACGGTGCTGATGCAGCTATTCCTCTGTTGAAGGGTAATGTGAGACCTTAACGTATCCGTTGATAACCATTTAACTTTACAAGTTTTCGAAATAGTACGTACCCTTGAACAATGTGAGGGTACTTCATACGCAAGTAAGCAGTCAGAACTCCTCCGTAGGAACCACCAAAGGCAATAACCGGACTTAGCTGTGCATCATATTTTTCTTTAAAAGACAGAAGAATCTCGGCGAAGTCTGCGAGGACTTGTTGCACAGAAATATATCCCATAATATCACCATCGTGGGCTTTGGAGAACTGACAAGTTATAGAAACATTTCAATATATATAATTGTTATTCTTTCAACTTTAGAATAAATTCCAGACATCGAACCTCTTTTTTAAGAGAGTTGGACGGGGCCGATTTTCCATAAAAGCGGTGTTCAGCAAACACTAGGGCAGCTTCAAATTCTTCTGCAGCCTCCCACATGAGACCGGTGTTGTTAGCGAAAGATTCAACATTGCCTTCATTTCCGGTGTAGAAAAATATTGGCCCTTGATTCTCTTTGTTCCAAAATGTAGTGTTCACTAACACCCGTATGCTCAGTTTTTCATTAACAACTCCAAAGCTAAAATGATCCAACTGTAATGGTTTAAACATAAATCTCGGCTAAGTCACTTAAACAGTTGACCCATCCTCAAATTGTTGATTCTTAAAAAACTTACCGCAACGGTGTAAAACTGTGTTTCATATGAGTAGTCGGCTTTGCCCTGTGAAAAGTATATGCAACACAAGATAGCTATTAAATAAGGTCTACACCAACTCCTACCTTCCATCTTTGAGACCTAATTTATGATTTGATTGTCACTTTGATAATGTGTGTTTCTCTGTCTGTCCAAGATTTTGAATTGAAACCAACAAACACAACTATTGAAAAAAAAGAATATGATAGAAGGATTCTTATAAATGATCTGTAAAACCTATCCATAGGAAATCCATTAAAAATTACGGACATGCTAATTACGAGTTGGCGGACTTGGTTAAGGTATGTATGCAATAACGAATGAAGATCATTACTCAAACATTATGTGGAAAGCTTCTAAACATTTACTACTTCTGTTTTTCTAGTGGATATTAGCGAACTAATTACAAGAAGGCGTCATAACCTGCCTCATCGTTATTCGAATTAAATTATCATATATTTTGCATCTTTTTCAAGGTTTATTGCTTGGAAAGCTTTCTTTCAATGGTGAGTGCAGCAAATACGTGGAAAGCATACAATCCTACGGTTATATTTCTAGCTCGTTTGACACTTTGCACTGGAAATTTCTTGCTAGTTAAGTTAATAATCACATAATACTTAGGATAATTACATAGCTAAGTGTTGCACCAAAACATTTTCTCTACTTGTGCTTCTTCATGCCATTATTGTTTAACTGCTGTTGATTAAGTAACTTTCCATTGGAGAGGTTTTTGTGTGATTCTGAAGCTTCCTTTGCCAGGGTCAAGTAAATGCTCCAGAGACCGATGGATCCTCCAAACAGCCCGTAAAGAAGTTGAGACAGGATGGGATGTCCAACTGAACCGGAAACCAGGAGGTAAAGTATGATGACCATTGATCTGGAAATCTCAGTGATTGCTCCAATCTTTCTGTCCTCGAGTAGATAACCAATACTTGTCAGGGTGAATAAGATGTAGGCAACTGAACTGAGCACACTGAATTGGCTAAACGTCTTCAGAAACGAGAAGAGTAAATGAAAATTCCACATTTTAATAAGATATTCGGCTTTCATCTTAGCTACGTAAATGTGTATATCAACTCTAGGTAGTCTTACTAGGAAATTCTTAGAAAAGTAGTCAAATGCTGCAACAAGAACCAAGAAATGGACAGAAACGTAGATATTTTTCCATTTATGTAACTCCACATGAAATTTTTGTCTTGTGGGAATCTGCACATCATCAAATTATTTTAAGTTACATAAAAATTAATTAGTTTAAATTTCACAAGTCTGCACTTAATACCTCAGGAACGTCGTTGATATCTCCGAGGCGAGGTTTTCCTGGGGTCCACCCAGGTCCTTTCAACATGACCGAAAGCTTATCTGACCAGTTATCATACTCCTTCATTCTGTTCCATATTTTTGGGTAGTAAAATGTCTGAACAGAGATAAAAAATAATTAAGTGCTATTAATTAATTATTCTAATACTTGTGAGTATCGAATACTTAACAAAAGCAGCGGAAAATCCGACAAATATCAAAATATATTGCGGAACATGCACTCAAATTTAATCTTCATTAAACTCTTATATCGACAAAAACAGCAAATTCATCCTGTTGATCAATTGATTCGTAAACTCTTTGACCAAGCGCAGGAGTAAATGTACATTGCACATGAAATCTATCATCACTTCGTTTCGGAACTTGACTGTCTCTAGATTGCATAGTATTTTAAGAGTTGGTGGTTTCTCCCTGTGCTTACTTACTAGACAATATTTCAGTTGTTGCCTACCTGCCTACGCTTACCTACAGCTTTAAAGAATGATAACAGAAAGAACCGTTGAAACTATTGTTTTATTAGACAGTACAGACTTAATTTCGAACGAAGTAGCTGAGTTAGCTGACCCTGGAAGTGAGCTACATTGGTCTCTGTACGTTATATTCACTCTAACTTGTATGATATCTTTAGGAGTGAGTTTATTCCTCGTGTATGTGTACTGGTTAGCGAAACATACAAACAAAAAGGAGCAATTGGAAGTAAGCAGACAAGTGGAAACATCAGTGTGGTTGCAGAAACGAGACTACAGCATTTCTTACATAGTTGGAGGTGACAGAAGGAAGTAAAACTTAAGTAGAGTTCATCATATTATTCACCTGAAGATAAAACGGATTGAACGACTTGACATCTTCAACCAATCCATAGACGATATTCTCTCCTGGCTTTTCTTCAGCAAATGTCCCAAACATTCTATCCCAGATGATAAGCACTCCGGCATAGTTTTTGTCTAAACAGTATCGATTACTGCCTGCAAAACAACATGAATCCACAGCCTCTCTAATGCACCTCATCATCAGTAAATTCTGTTCAGCTACAAAAACTGACCATGGTGAATCCTATGATGCTTTGGAGTGTTGAGGATGTATTCAAGAGGCCCAATATTATCCACCAATTCAGTGTGAATCCAGAATTGATAGAGCAAATTGAATTGATGGTGAATCAGGTAAATTGACGGAGGAACGAACAGAGCCATTGGCAAGTAAAATGGAAAAGCCAACCAATGTTGTACAGCGGATTGTCTCAACGCAGTTGTCAGATTGTAATCTTCACTGCTATGATGAACTTGGTGTTTTGCCCAAAATATGTTTACCTCTGTAGTTCACAAATTCAACAAAAATAAATTCAAACGCTGTCAGTATTTGCAAAGGAATTATTAGGCATCTCTGTCATTAACACATTATGATATTACCATGAGCAGCTCTGTGAACCCAGTAGTAGCCAAAATCAACAGCAATAGCAGCGATGTACCAAGTCAAGGGAGAGTCCCATGGAAGCTCGTAAATTCTCCAATTCTCATAAACTTTTATGTAAAAGTAGTTCTCAACTCCTCGGAAAACCATCCTAACCGAAAGGTGAATCAAGCAACGAAGATTAACAAATGCCGAAAGATGTATATTACGATATTAAAGACATGCTACTCACAATCAGCATACAACTATATATTATACTTACTCTTGACAGCCGAGATATACACCGTGAGAAAGGGAAGTAATTGCATCGTTCAGTCTTGCTCTCCTTTTGTTCTGGTACAATTGGATGAGATATTCTAAGACAATGAAAGTCAAGAAGTATGGAACTGCCTGTTGAAAATTTCCATCAATTAGGTAAATTATTAGTATTGTTGTTTTAACAGTAACTACCTTACCGCAGCCACATAATCTGGATGAGGAATGTCTTCAATCCTAGGAACTGCAGTCTCATTAGGACTAATGAAATAAAACAATCTTGCGACTCCTTTAACAACTTCCATTCTTTTTCAGTTCACCGGATAACACAGGGACAGTTGAATCAATACTAGTAGCATAAAATTCTGCCAATAAAATGTTAAGCACAGGGAGACAACCTCTGTTCTGGTTAAATTGAATTGATTAATACTATATTGATAATATCTTATACGATCAGAAATCATAAACACTTCAATAATAAATTATCAGGGAATTAAAAGATACGCAGATATGAATAGACTGGAGACACTGGAGAGCGAAACAGCTCTTGTCAAGAGGATCATTCTTGAACCGAGGTCACTTTAATTCGTCAATGTACACTCGCACGCAAACGAGTTGATGCTAGTTGATTCAGCTGAGTTTTTTTTGTTAGTTCCTGTTGCATAAAGTTGTTTTCTAAGAGATCATTTTCATCATGCAATCTACTGTTTTTGCGTGATGAATCTGTGTTTCTTGTATTGAACATGCTGGACGTAACATCGCATTATGGGATTTTCCTACAATGTAGAATGTACAATTCATATTAATTTCAGTCAGACATAACACACTTTTTTGACTTATTTACAATGTGTAAATAAAACTTGATATCGAGTGTTTATTCTTGGACCTTGAAAAATCTTATTAATTAACTTTCATTTGCGATTCTTACAATATATTAATAGGAATAAATAAATAATAGTAATACGGAGGGGTTGATACATCAGTAACATCAGTCTTTTGCTAAGCCGAAGGATAAGAGTATCTATCGTTAATGTTTAGGCTTTCCCAAAATTCAACTCTTTTTTTGTATGGATCAGAAATCATTTTGACTTCATTATCGATTTGGAGGAATTCAATGTCTTCGGCATTCGTGACTTTGTTCCACAAGCGGACATCAGTTCCATTTTCATAAGTGTAGATTGGCTCACTGTGATTATAGAAGAAGAATCTTGTGTTTTACTCTGAATACAATATTATAATAAATCAGTGATAATGAATACCTCTTTTCTGCAAAATTTGTGAAGAGCGTGACTAGAAGCTGTGATACTGGGAATCCGGAATCTTCCCGTTTAAGCGATGGCCAGAATAGCGTGCTGTTCATGAAATAGCTGAGGTCCTGCAAAAATAAAATGCAATGGAGCACAATTATACTGAAGCCAAACTTTCGTAGATTTATTTACATACCTCTCCATGCGGTACACCTGTAAAGAGAAGTATAATATTATACATTGCTCATTTTATCCTTTCGTTTTTACAACTTTGATGATATTTGTCGCTCACCAAACTCTGCATGAGGCTGACCCCAAAACGATGTCGCCATTCCGATTGGACTTCTAAAACCGAAGAGATATGAATATGTTGGAGCGATTTTGGAATGAGCTCGTAAAGCTTTCCGGATTCCTACTGAGAAGTACCTGTCCGTTCCCATCTAAGGGAAGGAAACAAATATTTCTCATAATAAGGGATCCACATGTTTCAAGGAATTATTCCCTAAGAATTTGAAAAATAATTTCTCACATCACTGTAAACTGTTGACGGAACATCTCTTGGATTTTTTCCTTCAAGATAAAAGTCTACAATCTTATTGGTCACAGATTGGGTGTCATTTACAACACGTCTGTAATCATAAATGGATGGAGCCGCTACCAACCAATGGTTCAGGAGTAACTTAAAAATGCCCAAGCCTTTAAAAATCATGACAAAAAAATCAGCTTCTTCTTTTGTAGTTGTACAGAGGAAAGGTATCTTTGCCACTTGGTTTCGTTCATAAAGAACTTCAGGAAACTCAGTAATGAGTGAGCCAGGAATGTCAGGTTCGATTGTGGGTCGAAAAAGAATCGGTGGAAAACCGAGAAAGTCCTGATAAGTTTGCATAAACTCATTTTTAGTTGCAAGCAGTTTTGAATACTTCTTATCTCTTTGTTAGAGCTTACTATCAGGTTCATTTGATTGGAAACGATGAAATTCGGATCTCTGAAACGCATACAGTTCATCAGCGCTTTGCTACCGCTGTCAGTTGGACATCTCATCAAGCGTGCTAACTTCTCTGTCCATTTTCTCGCCTGATGTTGCGTATGGAGTGCCCAGTGAACAAAAGCTGATGCTGAGATAGCTACGGCATTTTGAATTAAATGCTTCGTGGCATTTGACATCATGTGAAGATGTACAGCAACCCCTAAATCATTGTGGAAAGTTAGCGCACAGATGATAATTATAAATTTTGTTTACTTGCAATTTTGGAATACCTCCTGCACTCTGCCCTGTTATGTATACAAAATTTTGAATTTGTATTATTATTCTTAATTTATTCATACTGTGACACTTGGCTAGTAATTTATTATTATTTACCCATGAGTGTTATTCGTTTTGGGTCACCTCCGAAAGCTTCTATATTATCAGCGACCCATTGAATTGCCATCGCTTGATCTTTGAGTCCCCAGTTTCCTGGATTATCTTCGTCTCCTGTGCTCATGAATCCTACATTTAATTAATGTTATTGTTCATTTTAATCACGAACTACAATTATGCAACACATTTTGGCTGGAACTCAACATTTTCGCAATAAGTAAGGACAAATAGAATTGAATCACTGTGACTGTGTCTTACCCATAGGACCCAATCTGCAAAGTAACAAAAAATTGACCTTTATACTTTCAACCAACTTGAAGATGTCAGATCAATAACATGCAAGAAATGCAGATCTCAAATCTCAAGGCAGACCTGTAATTAAGTGTGACTAATAGCACATCTTTCTGGAGAAGATAGGAAGGTCCATATTCATGCCCCGCACCTGTTGGTTCAAGTTGTATGCATTTTTTCAAATTTTTGAATGATCTTTTCTTCTGTCCTTGCATCAATTACAATGCAAAATGCTTACCAAAAACGAAACTTCCTCCATGAATGAATATAATTGTTGGCAGATTCGGACTGAAAGTATCTGACTTAATCTACAGCAGAATAAATTATTCTTATTACAAAATCAGTGCAGGAAAGAACTGTCAAAACTTTTTACACATACCATTGGCGAGTAGACGTTGAGAAAAAGACAGTCTTCCCGTCCCAAGACTCTCGCCAATTTAGCCATATGAATCTGCACGCATTCACTTCCAGGCTTAAGAGCAAGTCTAGTGCCTGCCCAAGGCTTTGCTGCATTTGGTGCCTGTGCAAAAATCGTATTTTGAGGTTTAATTGATTGTATTTTTGAATGAATGAT
>JAQGAD010000781.1:0-28732 GCA_034696625.1 Isotomurus palustris
TGTGTGTGTACAATGAGATCATGTAAATTCTTTCTTTGATCTGCAGCATTAATTGTATTGTGTCTGACAAGAATGATCGACTTGTAGGGTTCATGTTGGTGTTGGGAAAAAGTAAAAAGTAGTCTGTTCAAGTCGAATTCGATTATTAAAGGCCGTTTAGCCAAAAGGTAGGTGGCTGACTTGTTTCATTGAATATTACGTAGTAAATAATTGATTAAGTGCCTCAAAATCCCAGATTTACAAGTTCAAAGTAAGCCAGCTTTCTACCTGCTATTCAATTAAACACTTAAGTATTCAAATTTTCTCGGGGCTACTTCACACACAACCCATAATAATAGGCTGAGACTCTAAGACACGCAGAAATTAATCCCAATTGGCTTAACTAGGTTGAATTGTGTTGAAAAATTTCATATTCAGCTTATAGCAGTTTACGTGTGTTTGGGTTGGGGTATCAAATACCACAAAAATATTCTTGCGCATCTGCTGAACTGCTGCATGTTAAAACTATTAAAAATTAAATTTATTTATTGCCCATACTCGGCCATTAATTACTCAAGTATTCAGACATAAACTACGTCTGTTGCCTGTCAAATAAATTTGAAATTTGAAAAAATGCTAACCAAAATTGTTGGCAGTGTCGTTTACAAATTTATTGCATAATAATGGCTGCATTAACCTTGAATAGGGTTTTCTTTATGAGAGTCTGACAGTCAGCGTACATCAAATTTACAAGTGGTTATATTGTTTTCCAAAGACACTTCTCACTAATAAACAAAGGCTGTGTGGAATGCTACTTGATTTCAAATTGAGTCTTTAGTTTTTTCTTAAATTTTAGGGCCACACAAAGTTAGTTTCGTACGAGAGTTCACGTTCAATAATCGTTAATATTAGATTTACTGCTTAGGGAAACTCGGTTTTTAGTAGTTTAGTTTTAGCACTAACTTAATTGCTTATTGCTTTTGTGGTTAAAAATCTAAATAGGTTTTAATTATTCATCAGGAATTTTATAGTAGTTCCAAGAGAGAGAAGGTTTTTCATTATTTTGTGGAGCTACAGATGACAGAGGTGGTTTGAAATTCATAAATATTCGTGAAGATCGTTTGGGGAGATAAAACGAGGATAAGTCTACCGCTATGAGAGAGCCAATCTAGTTATTTACGAGAAGGAGGGATTTGGATGTGAGATTCTGAGATGTACACTTAACGTGCAACGTGCAACGTGTGGTCTAGTAGCAGCAGCTGTAGCAAAGAGAAGTAATTTGCAAGAGAATCTACGAAGGAGAGAAATTTATTGATCATTTATGTGCAAATTTTTATTGAATAAAGGGAATTTTTCTGGGAGGTCCAATCAATGGTCAATAATCACACTCTCTACATTCTCATTACATCCAAGTCGTAAACTATAAAGTGGCTTCATCTCGTTCATCCCATCTTTGCCAAACACCTTAACTAGACTTAAGCTCATGATCCATTACCCTTAATGCTTTTTAGCTTTTTACTCAGGTGAAAAAGATAATGCTTCTCCAGATAAATTACGTACACCTCCATCCGCGTTTCTCTAAACACTCAAACTCAACCCTACGGTGATCAGTAGCAGTGTAGCAATTGATGAAGAACGTATGGGTGTGTAGCAAGCAATGCACTTTTCGTGCTTTTCGAAAGTTATAGTGTGTGTCTTTCTAAAAGCTGATCTTGTTTTGGTTTTTTATGAGCCTGAAAATGATTCGTTTATACTTTACAGACTGAAGTTTGTTTTGTTCAGTGACCGTGCTGAAGGGCTTGGAGGGTTAAGCAGTAATAATAATGAATAAGACCATTTAACTATACGCTTCAATTTAAGTTGAACTTGAGAGAGTACGGGAAATATTTCATTTCAAGTTCTTTCACTTGCCAATTTACTATCGATAATAAAGCTGAATTATGAGGTATGAGAATTGCCACCTTTGAATGACCTTTTACCCTCAGAGTTATTATGGGGTGAGCTCTCCTTCTTGTCTAGTTTCAAGTGTTTTATGTATTCCTTAAGACATTTCAAAAGTGAACTCGTAAATTTTTTCGTCTGAGGTGGTTTTATTTTATTTTTTATTATTTTCGTTTATCGTAACGGACTTACGGACCAACTGGGTTCGTGAGCTTAATATTCTATATTCTGCATTCGATGAGACATTATTACATTTTAAGTTAGTTTAGCAGTCTTGAGCTTGACTGAAAACTTGAATGAAATATTTTTGAAAATTAATAGTTTTGTAGATAAAGATTTCCTAATTTTTCGTTGAATAATGAATATTCAAGAGTGGTGAGGATTATTTTGTAAAATAATTCTGAATGCGGAAGGTAGAATTTTGTCCATCATTCCGCCGCGTCCATATGAGAGAGACGTGGTTCTCAGAACGCATGGTAATTCAAGTAGTTAAGATGCAGAAAGCAAGGAATATTTCCGTGTGTTATAGACTTCGTGCTAAAAATTGGAATCAGCAAATGAATGTAGGTCCGCATGCAAATGGGTAGATTAAGTCTGTATTTTGGGGTAAAAAAGACTCTCATTATGTCATTAAATTTTAAGACGGAGCTTTCTTACTCTTTAACTGCTCAGGTGAATCATACGCATTTTCCACAAGTCTAGAGTCTATATAGCTTTCCCATTCATGGATTCTGTTTTTGCTCAATTTTTGTTTGTGCTGGAAAACTGGAATTATCTGCTTGGCTGTATTTTACGAAGTGTAAAGGTTTGAGTGTTTGAATGTATTCAATTATTTTGTAGAACTGTGATGGAAGACAAGATGCAAATGTGTAGAATAGAAACGTGTTAGTGAGACTTTGAATGTTTGAATGGCTACTGTATTTAATTACCCGAACAATCACGTTTTTAAATGATAGAAAATGATGTCAAAGCTCATGTACGTCGAATTATTGTTATTTTCCAGCTGTGGTTTTGAAATTTGAATGAAGAGAGAATCTCCATTCACAAAGCGTCAGGGATGTAATAAAGAATATAATCCTTTCAAAGGCTCGTAAGGTTAATTACGTCCAGTCTGGAAGGACAAGGAACATTGGGATGATTTAATTGTTTGGAAAGGTGTGTTTATTTGCATGGGATTACAATGTTACATAAGATTTACACGACGGGAGAGCTTTAAATGTAAAATGAGAAAGTCAGCAATGTAAGTGTAAATGGGGCAAGATGAGATCCACCTGTACTTTCCTTTCCTTTAGGCTGCGTGTGTAGTAATCCTCTTTAAACTTCTTTCTACTTATATTGCATGTGTACTGTGTAGAATCGCTGACTTGTAACGTGAGAACATAAATCTGTAGTGTTTGATGTAGGTAAGCCGCAACACACCACCACCGAATCCTATTCGAGGTGAAATATCACATTCAATTTCACCGTGGATGTATGACACTCATCATCCTGGCATACATAGGAATAGAGGAAAGACGTTCGAATGTTCCTACACGATGAATCTGATTGTCTTGAGACTGAAACAAGGAAGGTAAATTCAAGTAGCTCATTTGAATTCTATTCTTGCACTTGACTCGTTCCCTTCGACCCTTTGTCTTGTTTTATGTTGTGTAACATTAGTTTCTGCTGTTCGGAAGGGAAGGGAAAAAATCCAGGTAAAAAATAACACACAAGCAATCACACAAAATCATCCGAATATTTTATTACTGTTCCAACACTAGTAGTTTGTTATTTGAGTTTCAGAGATTGCCTGTATAACTTTGAGAGTGTGTGTGTGTATGTAGTAGAAAATTACGTGTATTAAGATGGGAGAGTCCTTGAGATGGAAATGAAGTGTATCAGGTAGTTGTTAGTTGTTAGAATATTGTCAGAATAGTTTGATGATGAAAAATATGTGAAAGATGAGCGTAAGAAAACGGGGAAGAGTGAAGTTGTGAAGTGGTAAGAAAACGGAGGAAAGTATAGGAGGCTGCTTAACCACGGATTACAATCGAGGAATCGAGTGTTTGACGCGATAAAAAATGTGGAGCAAAAAAGCTGAAATCTGGAACTGATTCGGAATTCTTGTCCGGATCTCTGAATCTCTCATGACTGGCTACTGTTTTACGAGATTCCGTAGCGGATTAATGTGATAGAAAATGATAAGCTTGGACAGACAGGTAGGTTGGTAAGTTGGTAGGCAGCAAAGCTATTTGTTCGGGAGCAGCTCCTCATCACACACAAATAATCACCTTGGAAGAGATGTTAAACTTTGGAATCGAATCTGTAGTTGTTTCATCTCTTATTACAAGTAATTATCTGGTTCCTAGTTGAATAATGAGGAGGATGAAAGCTCAAAGCTCTGATTCAATTCCGAAAGTTATGCATGCATATTTCTATTCTCCTTTATGCTCCGTTCGGTGCTCCTACGAAGGAAATCTACTTTTTAGGCAAATAAAAATGAAGTAGAGAGGTGGAAAGTGAGATTGTGTAGTGGATATTTGAGTTTTTGCTGAGGTTTGTCTTGCAAGTTGGTTGTAGGTTGCAATGCAATGGAAGTTGAAGGAGAGAGAGAAGAGTAGATAAGTTCACGGTAGCTGAGGTGTAATCTATGATGATTAATGTACTTCGATCTATCTCTGATGTCGAAATGGTACTGTTGGAAATTATGATGTTGTTTTGAACACATCTGACTTTTTATGCGGTCCACTCAATCTGACTCTCGTCTCGTGAGAAAGATTGATATGATGTGAAATGATTATGACTCGTTCTTCCATCTTCGTACTGTTGACTGTGTGTGATCTCTTTAAAAGCTACCTCTTTTCCCACTTGATCGCTTATTGTGTTTGGAAATTGTGTAGAGACTAATAAAATATTGTGTGTTTGACGCACAAGATCAAGAACTCCGGAGGAGCAGTGATAAATTGGAAGTTTTATGAGGTTTCTTACTTTGTAGAAAGTTTGTCAATTCAACTCAATTCCATTTAATTGTAATACGAGTGATTTCAGTAGAAAGAAGGAGACCTGTGGCATCTTCTAGTTAACAAATTAATTGACAATACTAGAAAAGTATTTCGTAGCTTTTAAATGTAGAAAATAGTTAGTTTCAAAAAAGAGTCTGGAGTGTTGAGACTCCGGTTCCATTCAACACCTGCCTTCAATATGGGAGAGTGTGAGATAGAACTGACGTGTAAAAAATCATCCAGTAAAACTGGACTTGTTGCAAATGGGAGTCTTTTTTCATAGCGGGTTGTAATCTAAAATAGGTTTTAACAGTCTTGATTAATAATCCTTAAGAAAAGCTGATTGAACGTCACTTGCTATTAAAAATAGGTGGAGGCTGCTGGAATACTGGAAGACAGCATCTGATCTTCCCGAAGGAGTTCTTTTATTATTATTATTCGTATGTCCAGTTCATTGGTTTTTTGTCCGGAGTATAATTTCCTCTCTGTTTCATTTTGTCCAGGAGACTCTGTGCGAGTTTATTTGAATGCATTAAAAACTGGCCTTCTAACGATGTAAATGATACTGTTGAAATATAAAAAATACGAACATCCTGTTGATTACTTGTTTCTGACTTCTTTTTCCTGTTCAAATACTCATGTCTTGTCTTTTAGGTTTTAGCAGTCAGAAGCTTGAAACTCCAGTGTTGATGGCTAATGTTGTATGTTGTACTTGCAATCATTTACTTACAAGGGAAAACTTTGTCCACCTGTTAAGTTAGTGTCACTTTGCGGAGTCAAAGGAAAAGTCACACGAGTAAAAGTTCACTACACACGACAACTTAAGTTTAAGGTCTTAAAGTTTAAGCTTAAAGCAGGAGAGGATTGAATTGCCCATGAAGCGACAGGGGAGTATGTCTTAATCGCAAATTGTAACTTGTTACTGTCGCTTTTGCTCAAAGACTCGGAGAGTAGACACATCTGCTTAAATGGGCTCACAAAGTTACTACTTAATGAACAAAGTCCACTAGCATTCTCGGGAGTAGTTAAAACTTCCTCTCCCACTGACTCTTGACATTAATGGTAGCTTCTCAAGTAGTTCAGCCTACGAGCAAGTAATTTGTGAGTCACCACAGAATGACAAAATTACAATATGTGACCACATAAAGTTTTATAGATGTATGTGTGTGTGTGTGAATTGTAGAGAGAACTACTAGAGTCATTTTATTTTTATTAGTTTTAGTTTTTCTTGAAGAAATAATATTATTTCTTAAAGACTTCAGGAGGATCTTGAATTTTTGTCTGTTTGATCAGAAAATTAAAAGCCCTGGAAGTAATTCTCGTGTAAAATAAGTCAGTTGTTATCACGCTATAAAATTCCTTGACTTTGTTCTTTGTACTTGTGAAGCATTTAATTGTGTAGTGCGTGGAGAAGGTGAATTAACTTAACGCACTGCACTGTTTGTTGTATCGTGTTACGTTGCATGTTGGCTTTTGTAAAGGGTAAAAAACGAAGGACTTGGCTATTTGGCATGATTTCCCTGTCCAGTTTTTGTGTTGGTCTGCAGTCTTCGCCACCTCGGGTGTTGAGCGTTGAGCTTTTCCATGATTACTCGGAGATCTTCTCACTTTCATTTTAATGTGAAAGTATTTGGGTTCAATTAAAAGGAAGCATGGGAGGTCTGGCTTAATAAATCAGTAGTTATCTCATTTATATGATAATACTGACTAATTATTTCCTTCTGGTTGATTTAACTATTTGTGGGATAATCGCTACAACCTACAACATTATAATAAGAGTTAATTATTTAGAAGATGTACACAGATAGATCGTTACAGTGTGTTGATGAGCGAGTGTGGAAAAACTCGATTCTTACCTGTGAATAGGAGCAAGTTGAAGGAAACTAAAACGCTAGGTTGGAAGTTAGAAGCCTTTTCTAGAATTTAGATTTACTTTGGAGTAGAAGAAGAAAGTTTCTGAAAGGGACTTTTGAAGAGTCAAAATCGGTGACATCAAACCAGAAGACATGAAAGAAAAAGAGAACGGAGAGTGCCTTTAAAATCCCTGAAGGACTCGTTATCATGACTGTAATCTCACTAAATGTGGAGATGATTTGAGCAGATAGTTGTTTTGACTTGAATAAATCACCGGTTGGTTGTGTAGTACACAGAGGAACATGTACGATGAGCAGGAGCAATAGGATGAAGCGATAACCAGAGAGATACCCACACAGTTTCTCGTAAAAAGTCAATGGAAGTCTAAAGTCTTGGCCTGCAGACACCATTACATCATTCAGAACTCCGTCTTGTCCTCAGTAATGGCTGAGATAATCATAAACATAATCATAATCGTAACTGCCCGCTTCTAAAGAATGTTTGAATTTGGAGAGTCAGTTCTCTTTCTGAAGAACATTATACAAATTCAGGGAAATAAAGATATGGCAAATATTTCAGAGAGCCTAACTGTTCTTCTGCTTTTGAGAGACGTTAACAAAGAGAGTTTAAGTCTATACAGGTATCATGTGTGTGTGTGTATATGTGTGTTGGTCTGGGTGCGTTTGTGTAACCTGCGTCTTCTTTTTTGTGAGATTTTAGCCAGTTTTCAATAGCAAAGCCTCTTTTTGGGAGTAATTGCTTCCCGTAAAAAATGCTAATATGCAATCAGTCGAATTATCTGGGCAGTTCTTCTAGCTTCTAACAGTTTTAACTACAAATATCTGTGATTTACTCAATCGATTGTATCCGTGACTTGTGCCTTATGCGTTTAAGATGATTTCGGGCATAATAACATTGGAATTTCGAATATCAGGTCAAATTAACGCACGTTGGAATTGTAGGAGTGTAATTTGAGATGATAATGTCTTATGAGTTTCGATTTAAAGTTTGGTTTCCGTTATTGCATTTGAAAAAGGTAGAGAGGAGATTTGGAAGTACTTGTTATGTATTCAGGAGAAACAGAGAGAAATAAATTCCCAATTTGTCCCCAAATAGGATCATTTGAATAGAACGGTTCATTGTATCTGGCTCTAATGTTCCGTGTAAAGGGAAGGAAAGATTCGTACATTCGTACATTCGAAAACCCAGACGAGCGATTTCAAACTTTTATGGGATTCGAAAGCACAACATTTGAAATATGCATTTGATTCTGCTTTTGACTTTCTCTGTGTTTTCGTTATGTAGAAACATAAATGGGGTTTCCTATTCTCTATTCTATCCGTTGGGTTCTTCATTTGTCTCATTCCCAGGATGGGACACAAAGTCGCTTTCCTACTTTACTTTCAACTTTACAACCCTCGGTGAAAATTTGGGCGAGCAAAACAAGTAGGAGAGTATTACATAATTCCCTTCAAATATACACAAGAGAGGAGTTTTTTAAAAGCCGGGATGTATTCTTTAACGTGTCCCTTGAGGGATGAGCAGAAGCTTCATTCTTGAATGTGTGTGTACTTTTGTGAAGATCCACAGCAGAGAAGAAGGGAACGGACAATGTAGAAGACTTACCTTGGGTAGCATTCGTATTTCCACAAAAGACGAAACTGGGGTGAAATTAAACAAAATATGCTAACCAGGGTTTTGTAAAAGAAAAAATTCACCCTCATGATTTGTTACTGCGGTATTTTTTTGTTTTGTTCTGTTGTGTAGAATCTAGAATGAATGAAATTCATTGATAGAAATTGCGAGTTCATTTTTATTGCTGATTTTTATTTCTCCTATTAAACTTGTTGCGAATGTCTGCGAATGTCTATGCGCCATTCAATGAGATGTTGAATTTTAATATACTATTCACCTTAGGCTATAATAAGAAGGTGCAGAGTAAATAGTCATCTGTGAATGAAGAGAGAGACGGATTGAATAAAAGGAAAGGATGAATTGAAGACACATAAACTCCATTGATACAAATTGTGCAATAAGATTGTACATAGTAGAATGGAATTTTTCATTCAGACATGTCATTACTTTATTTGATTAATGATAAAGTATTGGACTAAAGAATCCAATTATTGTTTGCAAAATCAAAATTCCAATTTGCAATTTCGATTTGAATCATTTGAATCCACACCCATGAGAGAGGATAAATCGAAGGGTAATATCTCCCAATGGAAGATGGAGATTGACAAGAATCACATGTAATCCAGGTGGAGATGAATGATTTACACAGTTGAATTCATGCGTAAGCTTCTCCCAATGCAAATACCAATACTCTCGGGATTATCTCTCTCGACTACACCTTAAATAAGTCTCTCTCTCTCATTCATTATTATTGCCTGTGGTCTGGCATTCACCCATAACTCGCAAAAAGACAGCGTTCCTCACTCATTATAAAATGTTTCTTTTCTCTCTGTGTCTGCGTTTAAAGGTTTGAATGAAGTATTTACGAGACCATTCATTTTTGAAGGCAAGTAGGAAAGAAAGTATATAAATATAAATGAATGTACGCCTGTGTGTGTATAGGACGGATGGGATAGGTGGGTCGTTTTATTTCTTTAGAATGGACATACGGTAGCTCTTTCCATCAAGACTTTTATGATTTCAATATTTCATTGTGAAAAAACAGCAGCTCTTGCAGTTTTATTGGTTCAATAAGATTTGGTGATTTGGCTCATCCACATTCAACCTTACCTTGTTGCCTTATGGTAATAAAGTGGAGGACGTCGGACGTAGACGTAAAGAAATCAATGATTTGAATGAAGGCAACTGAATGAGTTGGTTGTTATAAATTTGTTGGTATCCCTGCGGGAATCAACCGGTATAATTAGACATTTATTAAAAGCAGGGTAGCTGATTGGACATATGGAAATAAAATGATTACCCAGTTTCCTGTGCAATTTTTTCGTTTTTTATGCACACAGTTGAGTAAATGTGGAGCTTTTTATTCCACTTTTATAACGAAATTTTAAAGCTTAAGGTATAACAACTACGTTTAATTGTCTGTTTCATTTGGTTACTAATTGAGAGTGGATCCAGTTTTCCCGAATTATATGATGATGATGGGGAAATGAAAAAGAGCTTTTGAATTTTATTCTGGTTTACTTTTTTGTCGGATTTCCTGCTACTGGATTATTCTGCTGGATTTTAATGTAATTCTGCTTTGAACTTGAAGCTTACAACTTTACATCTTTGCCGTCGTGGAGGTAGGAATATAATCTTGAAGTTTAAGGTACCATTACGTAACCTTGATTGTAAATAAGTTTACTGCAGTTTAGAATTTGTGTGGAGTGGATGTTTTAGTTTTTAGTATGGCTAAATTGAGAGGAGAATTCCTTATGGAGTTGATGAACGAGTGTTATAACAATTTGTATGGTAATTAAGTAATAAAACTATATTGCCAAAAATCTGCTACATCTGCGGTTGACTATTTTAATTGCTCGAGAACAACAAGGTAGTTTGCATGAAATTTTAATTAATAAAACCCCTTAATGAGTCATTGAGACAGGTAAAGGTATTTAGTTTGCAGATTTTTGAGAATAAACGCAGTGGCAGTGGTTTCTGCAAGCCATTTCCAACTTCCAACCTTGGATAAATAGTTTATGGACCAATTGAGTCGTTAGTGTGGAATGGCCAGGCACGTCTACATTATTAGTTGTACGTAAGAAATGAATGTTATCTCTTGTGATGTAAATTGAAGTTGGTAGCGATTTACAATAAGTTGCAATTCATAAAATAGAATTCACCTGGACCAATAAAGAAGCCAAGGTGAATCTTAGGTAAGTTGGAGTACGATGAGAATGTGTGGAATTAAGATTCCCCTGTGAAGTACCCGGAGGTCTCACGTCAATGTTATCAACTTCATCCTCTTCAAACAATCAGTAAATTATCCTGACAGCCAGTGGTGGTAGCAATTAGTAATTTTTCAACTACTGTCACTTCTGCTTTTTATTCCCAGCTTGTGTACTCCGTTGGTCTCAGCTTGTTTTGCCTTTACTACACACCATTGTTTTCTGAATATGATTTGTCATCAATAATTAAACTATTACTATTATCATTACGTAAGTCAGGAGCTAACTTACTTCTTTGTGGTTCTATCCAGCCATTAATTTATGTTGGATGTAGTTTTTATAAAGAGCATAGCTATAGATCTCAAACTGGCTAGCCACGATTGTAATTCTTGTCAAATGTGTCCTGTGTAGCATATTATATTTATTATGTAGGAATATGATTGAGTCCAATCCAAATTCTCGTCAAGAAGATGAGTAGTGTAGGTAGCGCAGGGAGATATTTTATACGACAGTTTTGAATAAAGATGGTCAATCTCTGTCTGAAGTCATCGGTCGTCGGAAGTTTCTTTTTTGAGTTAAGCAGCAGCAGCAGCAACAGCAACAACTTCTTTTGCTTTGTGAAGTAGGTGAGGTATGTGTAGAGATCTGTAGATGAGATGAGAGATGATGGAAGATGTCAATCAGTTCCAGGGAGTCCCTTTCCCTCTTTAGCATAATATTATTTCCATACGCAGAAAGTCACCATCGTCATTCGTGAAGAAGGAGACGGAGAGAGAGAGAGACAGTAAGATAGTTGTCCTACGATGTACGAGAGGAGATCATTATCTACAGTCTTAGGGTCCTTCGAAGAAAGGAGTAAGGAGTGAGTATCAATATTCATCGTGAATAATTTACATGTACTCCAGCGAAAGAGGAAAGAACAGCGGGGATGGATGAAGTGTAAAAGTTCATGTGATGCGCAAGAGAGAGAGATGAGATGGGATGACATACAATCCATTGATATCAAGATGGATAAAACAAAAAATGATTGTCGAATCAAATTTCCTTAAATCTTGAAGGATACAAGTTGAACAGGGACTGACTTTCGATGGGTAATTCTTTTCGCCTTCCTCAGCTTCTTGGCTTCTTGACTTTACTTCTCTCAAGATGTATAGAGGGAAGTTTTTATACACGTCATACCTGTTCAAATGACAAATGAGAATTTCTTAAACTTCTACAGCTAAAGTTTCAGTGTACTTGTACTTGTACTCGTTGGGATAAACGATTAAATGCTTGTTAGCATTTTAAATAATTAATAAGCTTTATTTTATATGATAATTTAATGGCAACCACAATTACTACTTAACTACCTTCAACCTTGTGAGTTTATACCTACTAACATGGCGTATTATATTATGACACAAAAGCAAAATATTGTTTGGAGGGATGTAAGTGGGTGAATATTAATGAAGGGCATGACAAAGCTTAACAAATTGGTCCAAGAAAGAATTTATTGAATGGTGGAGCTGTAAATGGAATGGGATATTATGTCAGTGTATTTGTTTTGTTGGTGTGTCCCTTAAAGAAGTCTCGAAGTCTTGAAGGAACGAATGAAACGACGATGGTGATGGCTTGTGCCCGTTGAGAACAATTGGAATGCGATTAAGAAAAGAATTCTTCATTGATATTCAGTGGATGTTCGTAGGAAAGTATTTCTCATTGACGAGATGACACTGTTCCATCATTATTGAACGGTTCAGAATTTGAAATTTAAATAAATTCTTTTTTCTCCTCTTGTATCCTGTTGAGAACTGATGAATTAACTGTATGGCTGTAGGTACACAGTGGCTGTGTATGTTTAGGTTTGGGCTTCAAGAACAAGATGGATGAAAGAACATGACTGATATTGATTTTTGTAGATTTAATGGACAGAGTTATTTATAAAGCGTGACCTATGACGATGTGAAGTCTCTCTCGGAGAAAATTAATTGCCGTAAAATAATAATCCTTGGGAGTGTAGCTACGTTCCATCATTGCAAGGATTCTAATAGTCTCTGTGGATGTAAAACTAGAAAAATGTTTTAAGTACATTATCCGCTGTGTAGTTTACGTGAGACAGAAAATACATAAATTTATCACTGCAGCATGTATTGTATGTTTGCTTAATCTTACAAAAAGCTCGTATAATAGTAAAGAGTGTAGCAGTGTAATTATATTAAGACAGGCGAGTTTAATATTTAAAAATCTGTAGGAAATTAAGTTTTGCATGATATATTGAAGTCCGCAAAAGAAATTGCAATGTAGTTTTTAAAAAACGCATGGTTTTATTGCATCCTTCATCCTTGCAGATTTAAGATACGAGAGAAATAATAAATTGCACCTATAAATCTTTTTCTTAAGCATAATTACGTATTTTTGGATAATTACCTCAGTTCTAATTGACTTTGATGGCTGGTCTTTATTTCACCACAATAATACCTAGAGAAACGGCTAAGTACAAAAAACAAAAACTGTTATTATTAAGTTAACTTCCACCACAGACAGAGAAGCTAATAGTGAATTTCCTTCCTTTAAGTAATTACCTATATTTTAATTTTCTCCGCAAAGTAAAACGTAAATTAAAAAATGTGAAGGAACGTTAATGCGAAATACATAAGGCAGTCTACATAGCGCATAGTTCAGTGGGAGCGTATTTTTATTTGTTAAATTGATCGATGACTTAATGCATTCCCGAGTGAGTGGTAGACATTATTATAACATAACCTATCCCAGTCTCTCTAAATACAACGACAGAAAAAAGTCCCAGTTTGCATTACACACCGCTGAACTTGTTTTCTCACCGAAGAACCTTACGAACTCTTAAAAGAACAATTATGTTGATTTTTTGCCACAGCCACAAGTCTCAGAAATGGATGGTTGTGTCAATTCAGCCGGTGAATGTTGACGGAGCAACTTTTTTAATAGGAGGAAAGTTAACCTTGTCGGATCGAGATGAGATTAGTCTCTCTCTCTCCATACTTACCTTCTATTTTCTATAGATCCAAGTTTACGATGGCTCTGATGGGTTATTAGCAGCTTAACAAGGGCTCTCCAACTTACTACAAATTCTACAACTCATCTTATTGAACTAAACTTTAAGGTGGTGGTTGCAAAAAGCTCTTTCACATTTTTTAGCGATGGACAAAAAGATATGGGAGCAGAAAGATAGTAAGACACATCCTACGGAGCTCGTAATTATATGATGGAACTTTTACGATGAAAAGAGCGTTTAAAGTGACTCCAATATCTCTAACCACATCGTTTGGTTCGTTGGTTGCATTTTTTATTTGTGTAATTAACTCACATGTTAATTCTATTTACTTGTACACTGAGGAAGGTGCAGTTAGAGATATGCAACCTTTATAACATTTTACTATAATTAATGCGGGAGTGAAACTGTGTGTGTAATGTGTAACTAACCTAAGACTTCTTGTGATTTGCATTAATTGAATTAATGCAGGGAGGTAGAATGTTGAAGTGTAGATTGTAGACATCACTCAGATGTATCTTTGTATTAAAACAAATGCCAGATATCTTATAATACTAACCATGTTGAAATGGAATATGGAATCAAGTTGGCAATCTCTCAAAATTCTACTTAAGACTGGAATGCAAGTCTTTATGCATTGGAGAAGACTGCTGTGTTTCTCTTTCTCATGAACCTTTTTCTCTCGGAGGTCAATTGTTGTTTTGTGCGAAGTGAAATGAGGAGCTCAGACATTTTGGCATGTTTTGAGTGGATCATATATGGTCATAACATGGGAATGGTGGTCGTGTGTATAAGTTGGTGCGAGAGTCGAAGAAAAAGAATAATTTCTTTCGAGTAAAAAAGAGTTCTGTGAGTGTGATAAACATTGTCGAGTCAGCGGGGAGACAGCCAAAATGTGGATTGCGGAATGATTGACAGTTTTAGCCTTTTACATTTATGAATGTCTATGTATGTGTCTTGTAGTAGCCATTACTAGACGTGTCTAAAATTCCTCCGTAAAAAATGGAAACAATGAGGTAATTCTTTCTCCGTGGTTGTGTAACTTCATCGTGGTGGTTGGGCTTTTACTTCTTGGACCACAGCCACCCATCATCATCGTTTGTGCTTAAAGATTACAGAGTGTCCTCTCCTGAAGTTAAGTGATACGGTTGTAGTTACATGTTAAAGTTATGTCGCTTCATTTCACATAGCTCTGTGTGTGTATATATTTATTCATAAGGGAAATGCTGTAGCTGTTGGATGTTTTTGATTTATGGCCAATGAGACTATAAATGTATATTATTATAGTGTGCGTATAGTTGAAACTTTGAAACAAGAACCAGAAGCCGGATATTTTGTATTAATGTCAGAAGGAAAGGTAAAAAGAATAAGTTTTTAAGCGACTTCACATATCAGAACTTCAGAAGGCATATAAGTAGAGAAGTGTATTGTGAACAGGAGTCTGTGTAAAGTATAAATTCATAGTTGGTGGACTCGAAGAAGTGACAAGGAGAGTTGTAAACTGGTGTGACAAATTAGGAGTTGTCGTGTGGGATTTATTTCTTATGTAATTCACTGTGGGAGGCCGTCCTCTGATCTGGAGCGAGTCCATCCATTATTCTGATTATTTTATTGCACTCTGTCACACACTTATGACGCTCAATGAGCCCCCATAAATCTCGCTACCTTTGAGAAATGGTGTGACTCTCCGAGGGCCCACAACTGCCTTCTTCCTCCTCCTCCTTACTCACCTGTGTTTCAAAGGCTTTTATTTTTATGTGTGTTCCCTTTAACTCTATTAATGGGGGAATTTGTATGTTTGCTAAGCCTTCGCAGGCACTTCATCATCATTGGAGATAAAAATAAATTAAACCTTACTTGCTTTTATTTTTGTGTTTGAGTTTATGAAGGCGGAGTAACTGATCCAGTTGTTTAATAAAAGGGACTTGCAGGTAAGCTTTGGTTTCTGATAGTTTTTAGCTCAATTAGATTTTATTTGACTTACTAATTCGTCTGTAACCGATGAGCTCAGGTTAATAGAAGAATGGTTTCTTCTTCTGGACTTAAACATTTATTTATTTTAAGCGATGAGATTCACGACAGAGAGGTACGCAACATCCAGTTTGACAAGATCGCAGTTGATTTTATTACATGTCTTGTGCAATAATAATGTTCTATTGCTCGGTGTAATAAATGACAGCAAGGTTTGCCGAATAAATCATACGTACCACACAGAACGCAGCATTTTTATGCTTTTGACAAGATTGCGGAGAGGAAGATGGAAAAATGGCAATGTCTGTATTATTACGTTTAGGTTAAGACTTTTCTTGCTATTCTAACATTCTCACCTATTCCTGTTTTCTTACGCTACGTTAAGTAAGTTAAAGAAGAATGTGTGTGTGAATAAGAAGTCTCAGTTGGTACGGAGGTAGTTTGTGAGTCAGGATTTGAGACCATAAAACTGATCTTACTCCATGAAGTAAAGGAAGGGCACTCTCGTAACACCCTTAGCCTTGCCTTACTGCTAGTACAAAAAACAATTCACTCTGTCTCGAGTCTCTGTGTATACAATAAAACTTTCAATTTCTTCAAGGAGAAAGAAAAACGAAGCATGTTTTCGATTTACATATCATATCACATGTAGATTGGAGGTTGGATGGATCGCTTCGGCTTCTTGTGCTTGGCATATGGCATGGCACTTTTAGCGTGAAGGGCTCAAGGCTCAATTATTCCGGTGTAAACTGTATTGAATATGCATTTTCATCGACTCATCGCAAGAACAAAGAGACGAAAGAGATGAGTGCATTAAAAGTGTTTGAATTCCTTGCAGGAAGCTGAGAAGGACGGAGGACGGATAAGAGCGCTTATAACTTTTCAGTAACAATGGGACATGAGTAGATGATCGAAGTAATGAGTAAGAAGAAGAAGAAGAAGGCTTAAGCTCCTTCCTTCGTATACAAGCCACCTGTCCTAATCTTCTTCTATGCAGTTTTACGTTTTACAGACTTCCAACTTCATTCACGTAAATTTACTTCATTTCAACACCGCCACTCTCCGCACTAAAGGAAGTCTGCGGTTTTTTAAGAATTATTGGTGGTTTGTCAGACTCATCTGGCTGGCTGGACGGAACACCAACGTTAAAACTGAAATAATCTTCTGTTGATTACGGATTATATATAGAGGATTTTTATTGTATTTCTCCTTTCAGGAAATATTTTGGATCTTAATGAACCTAAAATGATTGTGAAATGTAACGGGACTTTAAGACAGGAGATGCAAGCCACACACTCTTAAGTCACACAAAACGATCAAATATTATTATAGTTAATGCTCAACATGTTTTGTAAGTTGTGGATCGTGCCATTCCGTTTGGTAATCACAAGGAAAACTCCTAATGAAGTCTTTGAATAATTTTACGAGATTTAAGACCACGTTGAATTCATCAGGGAGGATTATTTATACCCACAAAGTCACGACTACCTTCGACCTCCGATTGTTCTTTATTTACTACAAATTACTGGGGATTAAAATTTATTTTAGCGAATACCACAAGAACTCAAAGTTAGTCGTGTGGTGAAAAGAGAAATCACCAGGAATATTCGTTGTTGATTCTTCTTCGTCGCATGAATTTCGTGGGTGGTTTGAGATTTAAAGGTTGAATTGATCAGCAGAATCTGAACTGAAGCCATTGGCCAACAAAAACGCCTAACCGGTGGTGTTGGGCTATGTGGGGAGCCTTTGGTTGCCTGGTCGTGAGGCAAAAAGTCCAACTGGGATGGTAGAAAAAAAAACAAATTTCTGATAGCGTTTCCCTGAAGAACAAATACGATTTTTATTTGAAGACGCGAAGGTTGTGGCTTGTTATTGGTAAGAATTAAAAGCTTAAAAGTGTGGATAAGAGTGACTTTTTTGGCTGGGAGCGTTGAGCGTGTTGAGGAATGATTGATGTTTACCTGTTTACGTGCATAACATTTCACGGATCGTATTTTATGATATTTATTAATGATGATTGTCATTAGAATTCGATTGCGTGGAGCGTGTCGACTTACCGTATCCTTCATTTGATTATTTGATGGGGCTGGGCAGGAGTTTGTAATGGTGCAAATAAATCTTTAATCGTTTAAGTGAACAGCAGTTGTCTTGAGAGTCGGGAGAAAGCCTGGGGAAATCTGTGGGCTTGTGTGTGTCATTCATATCTTTCACGGATGGGACCTTCTAATAATACTAATAGGTTTGGACTTGGAGTGTGGAGGATTCTTCCTGACAATGTAGAGAGAACGATAATTCACACAGGTTATCCACGTTAAATATTTTGAAGCATGTTTGAATGGAACCTCGTAGTAATTGATGTTGAATGTTGAATCTCGTGTTGGGAAGACTTGGACGGGGAGATTGAAATATCTGTTTAAAAAATCCATATTGGCACGCGACTCCCTGGAGTGGTCCCAATATATTCTCCCATTAGTCATCTCAGCACGAGTTGATTTGCTGTGGCCACGTAGCTCACAAGAAAAGAAAGAAGTGCCCATGAGGAAGAGGAGTGAAGAAGGGTCAAAACTCAAAAGAGATCCTCGAAGAAGAACCGGATGAGGAAGAAAAGAACTTAAAGAACCCATAGTGTTCGTCGTAAAAAGGCCACCCTGCGTTAATATTAATGTAGGTATGTGAGAGTGTAACCTTTCCACGCAGCTCTCTATTAGAGTAAATCTAGCATTGACTGGTTTGAAACATTTTACAATAATTGAAACCGGTACTCTGTCAACTGTTTGTGTATGCGACATAATTGTAAAACGTGTGCAATGTGCAGTGGATGCAGTGGAAGGAGTTTGGAGATTAAATGAATGTTTGTTAATTAAAGAATTCCTTTATTGCAGTGAAGTAGTTTGTTGGCCACAAATGACTTCACACACTCACACACACAGAGTAAGTAGATTCTGTTGAGATGAAAGACAGAAAAATGCTATTTTTGTGGATGCAACTTAAAGACTTTGGATAAGAATATAATGGAACTGGTTTGGTATGAATAAAATGTCATTTTTGCCCGAGTGCCGAAACCAGTCGGATGCACTTGCATCACTTGCACTCAGTCTGCACTGCACAATGCACAATGCGTCACCACTTAAATTATGTAGGTACTGATTTTGAAGTGTACTGAAGTTCGTCATGCAGCAGTTGACTTGAGTTTTACTTTTGTTTTTTGTACTTATCTTTTTATTTAAAGATGTGAGCTGTCTTATTGCTTTATTGGTGGATTGCATAAGGGTGTCAATTATTGTTACATCGAGTAAATAAATTCATCATTATCTGTTCGTGTGGCTTGTGTGATTGTGAGTGTGTTGTCTCAATTTACATACTTGGTGTACGAAGCAATTCACGTGTGTGTGTTCTAATTGCGGCAATTAAAGTTGAGGTAATGATGGGGAGAACATTACTGAGAATAGGAGAAATACGAGTAGACAGAAATTACGTCTATTAACTCGTGAGTGCGTGAATTATAGCGAGTGAACAGTAAAAACAAAAAGTATTTCTGAAGATGAATAATGATAGCCCAAAGCTGGGGAATATTTAGACGGAAGTCATAACTATTTATTCCTGGCAAATGTAGACTAAATTCTCAAAATCCAGCCTCCTTATTGTCAGGAGGTGTGTGTACATACACATGGATCGTCATTTATAAACAAGAACCACTTAAGCCTCATTCTCACAATTAAGATGGAAATCGGGAACTGAAAGACTGAAAGTTCGCTTTTTGGGAGCAATAAAATTACGGAAAGATAAGAATTTTTTGACATGCTTCGCGCTCCTGTTCGTCCAGCCTTGTTAGTTTGACTTGTGTGTAGTCGTTAGCTATTTATTATAGTGCGGAGGCTTGAGATAAACGGATACTAAAATCTTTTGTAATCTTATCGGATTTCTCATACGCTTTTTTAATTGTGGAGAGGAATGACTGAGAAGAGTCAACGAGACTTGGTTGGTTGTTGGTTGATGGGTTGTTACAATTCACAATATTCAACCATTTTGGTTCGGAAATTGAAAGTTTACGCAGTCTGTTAAAGGCTATTCGTTAAAATTGTATAAAAATTTAATGACAAGAATCAAAGTGATGTTTAGTCAAGAAGATCAATTAAAAAGGGATATAATATATTAAGGTAAAAAGTTTGACAATGATGACTCTTTTTACTGCTGAGAAGCACGTCAGTCTGAAAGAATGGCGGAACGAAAAAATGGGATGACGTGGTTTACTTAAAAGCTAAGGTTTTACGGAAGAAGTAAATGATTCCTTATGAGGTTTGATTCCAAATGTGTTTGGGGGTATCTTGCGTGTAATCTCAGGTTGTTGTTGTGGGTGTCCTAAAGGAAACATAAAGATAAATAGGACCATAATAATATTTAATGGGTGGACTAATGGTAGTCGTGGACTAATTTTAGACTGTGTCACGTTATGCTCCCTGCCTTCTTTACTTCTTTTTTACTTCTTTTATAGGCTACATAGAGTGTGACACACACACAAGGTAATTTTGTAGAAGCTTAAAAATGGAGTTAGGAAAGTTTGTACGTTTTTAAGGTGCTTTAGTGTGTAAAACTCTTAAAGTTTTAACTGCGCTTTTAATCATAAAGCTCAGTGACAATGGAACAATGTAAGAACTTAATTATACATGCAACAGTATAATTTACATTAGCCTAGAATTCTACCTGAGGCAAAAAAGAGTCATGACTAAAGCATTGTGTGGATTTTAAAGGAATTAGGAAGAAATATGAATATGAATATGCAAATCCTAAGGGAAGGATTTTGGGTACAATTGTACAATGCGCAAAAGCGTAAGCGAAGAAAGACGTGTCAAATATTACAAGGTCTTGTGTAAATCACGACAAGCTTGTTTAATAACTTCGTGCGATTGTTAAACACATTAGTCAATAATTTGTCTAGAACTGTAGAATGAAGTAATCCATCAAAACTTGTAAACAGCGTGAATTTTTATGCGAAAAAGTGTAAAGACGTAAAGATGAATGAAATACACGAATTTACGAAGCACATGTATTAAGGAATTGAGAATATGTGTGTGTGTGTGTGTGAAGGTACTTTTGAAAGGGAGTTAATATTTCCTCTACTTAAAAATCCATCGAATTAGCTTATTTGAAAGAAAGAAAGGCAACTTGAGCTCCTCGCCCATTTATTTGCTGGTCCACTCGTAATTTTCCCGAACTTGTAATTTTCTTGAACAAGTCTGAGACTTATCTTTATTCAAAAGTTATCTTGCGTCATATGAAAATGTCTGTTCTGTGTGAAAGGACCGGATACTTTATATGTTTTCTCCGAGAGAGAGTATTAAACGAAACCCAGTGTATTATTTTACGACTATCTCTTATGTTGTTATAACTAGGGACTTCCGGTCAGCGTGTCTATCCGCGTAAGTGAGTGTATGATTCAATTAAAGTTGAATAAATCGAGCGAGGTATCTCGAGCTCATTTACATATTCACGATATTTACTTACAGAGCTTTTTATGGAAAAGAGCCCTTCATAGTTAAATAGTCATTAAATGTCTCTTTACTTTTTGGGGCTTTCAGTTTTGTTGGTAGTTGATGTTACGAGAGAGTAGAGAGGCGATTCAAATCTAGAATCTAGAATGTAGAGCAGCTGAAGGAGAGCCTACAATCTACAAGAGAAATAATAGACAAAGCTAGAAAAGTGTATCCGTAGTCTCTCCGTGTGTAATTTGGTTTTAGTGGCGAGTGGAGCCTCATTTTATTATTTCCGCAGAGGAGACGGGATAAGTTTGGAAAGGAGAGCATCGATTGATGTGTGTACGAAACGGAGTTTGATATAAAACTGATATGAAACTGGGAATGTGTTTCTCTGGACATGGTAAAAAGGATGAGATGAATTTCACATGAATAAAAAAGGAGGTTGGTCGACTTGCGCGTGAAAAAGACCAACCCCTCGGTTAGCATACCTCCTCCTCACTTGTATTCTCTTGCATAGGATTGCAACGCATTACACAATTTCACACAACTGCCTTTCGTTTCCCTACTTCTACACATACAACACTGCAAGCTCCTGCTTGCTTTGCTACTTACTTCTACACTTCTATATACTAACAAGCAAGATGTTTTGCCTTTGCCGTGTGGCTGAAGAAATGGACCGAATGAAAATGATCATCCTTGCCCGTTCGTTCTATTCTTGAGAAGGCGAATTTTTGACACTCTTCTTCACAGTCTTGAGCCCAACACAACAAGTAAGGCCGCAGATACTGAAGAACAATTACGCTACTACAGCGTAAAGCAGGGATAAAAAACTTGCACACGAGTGAGTAGTGTGAGACTATACATTGTTCCCATTGAATTTGTTCAAGTAATTGTTTGCTGTGTATACGTACGTGAAGGAGTTATATTCATTGCACCGGCTTATTCGGTTTAGTTCAATTAACTTATTAGGCAAGTACATATAAACTAACAATTGTTGGATTGATAACATCTCCACTCGCTCTCCTCTCTACAAAAGGATTGGCCTCAGATTTGAACCTGTTCGTTGAATTATAAATACCTATTTGTATTTATAGGAGAGAGCGATTAAGTTTTAAATTGAGTGAAGTGTTTGCAGTCATTTACATTTGGAAGGAAGGAGGAAAGGAAGAAAGGAAGGCTGACCGAGAGAAAGTTTGACAGTGTTGAAAGGTTGTCTTACTTTCCCCAAGTGATTTTTACTTTTCACTACCAGCAAACTCTAATGGACACAGAGTTCTTTTGAGAGTGGACAAGTTCCGTTTAACTTTTGTGAGAGTACCTTTTGTTTTGTCTCGTTGTCTCTAAACTTGTTGGGAATTGACTTTCTGGTTTAGTTGTTGGTTGAATCGAAAAACTTTAGTGTCAACATTCCATCCCGATTCCAGAGCGATTAGATTGGGGATTACCGAGCGACTTTTTGTTTAGTAAAACCAGAAGCAGTTTGTGAAGAAGAAGGAGACAAAGATTGTGATTGTGTGTATGTGGATCAGAAGTTTGAGAAGGTACACACACAACCCGATCACATTCCACTTGAATTTTAATTTAATGGTGATAAGTACTCCAACATCCAACTGCAAATCCGATAAGAATCTGTGGAAGTTGAACCCAAGAGACAAAACATTTGTGAGGCAGAGTGAAGGAGATCACTTTAATTTAATCGGATTTACTTTGGAGATTTACATTTGAAAGGTGAACTATTTTGGGTCGGAGGATTATCAATTTCCCAATGAGGAATTTTCACATTCCGTTTCAATCAATTGAGACTTTGAGCGACTCTGTCGAATAGTGTGGGTATAAAAAGTTTTGTTGAGTCTCAAGAAGAAGAGAAGGAAGTGCAACCGTTCAACATTCCTTTGTGAGACGTGTGCATAATTTAATTGACTCCTGGATAACGTGACGAGGATTCTTATGACTTGCGGAACACGCGGATTGCACTACACAAAGTTGTGTGTCACTTGATATTCAGCAAGTGCATCGAGAATCGAGATCACACAACCTTCTGTTTGAACTGAAGATCAAAGCTTTTAGCTTTTCTGGTAAAGGAGGAAGGGACGGCTGCTACAGAAGTGAAGTAGATTTGTTCAGCAGAAGTTGAGTTCACCACAAGTAAATCGGTAATTGAAGGGAAAAGAACAAGACAACAAGAGACGATCTTTGGAAGACAACAAATAAGAACGGACTACTTGTTCATTGTTGTTCCAACTTATTTAATGACTTGCACGAAGTACGAAGGTGAATAAGTTTGAGAAGGCAACTCATCATCACCCACAGTGAAAGACAGTAGGTGTAAATTACACGATTTACTTAACCTAGGTGAACTGAAATATATTTGATCTGATCAGCATTTTTATTTCTATTAAGTGGGTTGCTGTTGCTGATAGCTGAGTGAGACTGAAAGACACTTGGGAATTATAATTGCAAGTTGCAGGAAGGTTAAAAGTTGAAACTTAAAACTGTTTGTGAGTGTTTGCACGGGTTGAAGACTTCTTTTAAAGAAAGAAACTATTATTACCTTGTGGCTATAACTCATTGTGCCACGATTCCAATTAAACTGATCTAAATCCAATTACCAAAGTGTGACTGTACGTAAAGTCAGTTAAGATAGGAAGAAATAAGAAAGTGTGGGTTAATAAGTAATGAATGGATGAACAATTCACAATCTGAGACTTCAAACAACTTTTCAACAACTTATCTAATTTGGTTCTAAGTAGTGTTGCGCTACATGACACGAAATCCACGAACAACGAAGAGGATTGAAGACTTGAAGACTGTTTGGCTGGTGTGGTTGCAAAGTTGCAATTTGTAGTGAGTGTGGGTCTGGGCACCAAATAAATCCGATAAACGTAATTCTGAATTCATCTCCAACACGTCGAATTGGTTTGTAAAAGGACTCGCGAGCAAAGAAAAAGAAAAAATACCAATTGAATAGACCACCACACCCTCTTTGACTTGGTCTATCGAATTCCCATTGATTTTTGCAACGACAAGGGAAAGATTTATGCACAAAAGTGCTTGTGGCAACACGAATTGAGAGTTGTGAATATTCTGAATATTAATTAATGTCGAGCTATTGAGCAGCAGTGTGGTGCCTGAGACCATTTCACACTTGGTCATTTAACCCAAGTGCATATTGCATTTCCAACTGTAATTGACTTCGTGAGGATTCACTCATTCCATTCAATTCGGAATCCACACAGGAAATTTTTAAAACGGTTTGGATCATAAATATAAATGAGTATTTATGTACCTCGTTATCCTACGTGGAGTTTAAAGGTTGAAAAAGAACTTATTCACCTACAGTTCCTCCAATTTTTGAATAACAAAGGGATTTTAGAGAACAACCGAGAGTTGTAACATTTAAAGTTTTAACTAATAGCTCAAGTCCGCAGTAATAAGTAATAATAATAAAGTGTGGAGTTTCAGATTTGTGCCAAAATACCGTAAACTCTTTTGAATATGAATAGACGCTGATATTAATTTATTGGGGTGTATTTGTAATCAGCATAATACAAAGATTAATGAACTCAGTGTATAAAATACAATTAAAATCAAAGTACATCGAATGTGTCAACAAGTGTGTCATTACCATTAACATTGGCACAACTGAAAGATTGCATTTGTGAGAGGAAGATGAGTTTGGTCAAGAATAATTTTACTTTAAACGCGGAGAGTTGAGAGTGAAGGGTTAAAGGAGACAGCAGTTTACAGAGAATCTTTTATATTAAATAAGAAGTGAAGTAAAAGGATAGAGAGAAGACATTTTCAAAATGATGGGACCAGGTGACGGTTATCCTGGACACGTCCACTCACACCATCCTTCACACCATCCGATGCCAATGGATTTGCATGTTCCCCAAGGGTTCCCATACTACCGGTGAGTAAAATAAAAGTTCATCTTTTGTTGTACCTACAATACAAACAAATAATCCTTTTCTCATTTAAATTTTTAATCCCATTACATCTCATCTTGCCTCGGTAGTCTTTTACAACTCTGTGAGATGCGTAATCAAAAGTATATTAGCGATGGTAGTTGGTAGTTTGTAGTTCATCAATCTTTTGGTAAAGCAAACAGATGAGAGCTTAATGAACTTGAAAGAAAGTTGTGGAACTCACAATCAGTAGGATTCTCTCTGTTCTTTCATGAGATTAATCGGATTTGAATCATAAATTCAATTGTCAATTGTGAAGTGAGAGGAAGAATACACGATGAGAATTGAGTTGTGGTTGGAGTTGTGTGAAAGGCGAAAGCACACAGGGTCAAGATGAGATGAGTCTTTTCTCTGTGTATGGAAACTTTGTGGAACATGTGGATGAAATTCCCAAAGCGTAAAAGTTTTGGGAAATTACATTTAAATTTAAGTTTTTGATCATATGGAATGATTCGTGTTTATTAATTATCGGCAAAGCGAAGATGTTTCAATCTTTCAACTCTGGCATTAAAATTCTTACTCTAATAAATCGTTACAGGGTTACACTAAGACGCAAGAAAAGTCAGGAGAGATTGCTTAATCTTTTGAGACATGATAGACGTCTTCATTAGTCAGTTTTAACTCCATGAAGTAATCCAGATAATATCAACTTAAAACTGGCGGAGGAAAAAGGGCTTTATTGTCTACTGAAAAAAAAGTATCGACTTGTATAATCCTTTCTGACTCCACGCAAAGACGCAAACCGACCCTCGCTCATTGAAACATTGAAAATTGAAACCACGGAATTCCCTGTGTGTGTAATTTAGACAGACAGTATCTCAAATCTCATTACAAATCTGGTTAAGATTGAACCTCTCTCCTCACAGCAGACTTTCTAAGTTTCAACTTGCGTAAACTACTTTTTATTTTTACTTTTTACTTTCTGCAGCTCACAACCTCACAACCTGACACTGCAGCGTACTAACAATAAGTTATAAACTCGGGGAGTAAAATATCCTAATGTTGATGCGTTTTAAAAATGTATTGATTAGTCAATTAATTATCAGGGTCTTTTATCCAAGTTGCCATTTTGTCATCCGATCCTTTAACATGTCCTTGCCCAGATTGATAAATCACTTCTAAATAATATCCACTGCTTCATACCTTTGCGTTTAATCTGGCTTGTCACCAGTGATAACCAAACAGTCGTGCCTCTGTCATGTTCGCAAGACTTATAAATTAAATGTCACAAGGGTTTGATATATTGATCCAATTTCATGAGAAAGTTTGGCTGCTTGAAAGAAGCTCTCTCGGCCTTGTTTGTAGTTTGTACGTTAGTCAGTGAACTGAGAGTGCGGAGCTTGACTTCTGTGAGACTTTTGACTTTGTCTAATAAAGAGAGAGATGCATTTAAGTTGAGTTGTACCTGAAGGAGTTAAGAGTTAGTGTAAGTAGACTGCGGACGGAACGGATGCTTAATAACTTTTGGTCCGTTGATTTACATGAGCAATAAATGCGAAGAGAGATATTCGAGACGAGTAGATTATTATTATTGTTATGATTATGGTCTTGTCATCAAATTCAAACATTCTCGTGTAATAAGAATATGATGATCCAGTTTTGAAAAGCAGAAGCCGACAACGAAGCACGTCTCCAGCTGTTCGAGAAAAGTGAGCTTTGCTGTGGCTCTGCTACATTCAACATTTCATGAGAAATAAATATATTAAGCCTATCACTCTATCTTGATTGGATTAGTTTGGTTAAGACTCAAGACTTCTTTACTTCAGCAGACTGAGAAGATTGTGTTTAAAAGTTGCACACACACACACACGAAATTATGAAAACTGCTTCACACAGCCAAGAGGACATGTTTATGCTATTTCTCTGTCATCTCCGTGTGTATCATTCTGAACGATACTCAATCTTCTTACATTTATATTGAAACATTGAGATTGCGAGAGAGAGAGAGAAAGAGAATTGAAGTTGGATATTTGAGTCTCAATTTATTTTATTCTCGGTAATAAAGAGAGGAGAGGAGATGGAGAGCAAAGGGAGAGGATTTCACTATCACCACACTTGTTCATTTTACGACCAGAACGATGAAAGTTTTTTGGTAATATCCATTATGGGTCAAGAACTCCTGGGGTGAGTGTTCAGTGGACAGAGCCACCTCTTCACATTCCACTCATTTTTAATTAACAGGGAACAACTGGACAATGAGAAAAACTAGACCAATTTAAATTTACCTTGTGTGAATGAAGAGTATGAAGAGACTCGCAGGAGGAGACCTAATGGGTTTTCTTCATTACTCTTGTAATTTGATTTAATTTGTGATTTCCAATGGTCTCGAAAGGAAAAATGACTCCAATGCATTCAATTGATCGCGTAATTTCTTTTGTATCTGGTCATCTCTAATTGATTTGGTTGGTACTTTGGTGCTTTGGTAGTTTGGTAGTTTCACTTTAATAAGCTGGCCAATAATGGATTAATGAAGACATGTACACAAGTATTAGTGGAGACAAGCATATAGAAGTTTAATACACATGTTGTCATTACGTGAGATTTTATAGGTTTGATCTTCGCTCAGACACAAATTTTATTGAGACTACAGACAGACGTTCGAAAATGCAGATGGGAATTAACGTCGTCTCCCACTGATAACAATTCTTCAATCAAGTTTTAGCAAAAGAAATTAACTTCAATCAGGTTGCAATAAGTTTACATTAGTGTTCGATTACGTTGCATTAATTAATTTTTATTTTTAAATTACTATTTTTATGAAAGATAAGAGTGTTGATCTGCAGCTGGATTGCATTGGAGTAAATAGAAGTTTTTTTTTCTTGTAGGCTTATGTAATATGGAGAGTGTAACAATGCAGATAAAGATAACAAGGTTCACACGATGTGGAAGGTTATTTATGTAAATGTATGAAGACTTGAAATAAAAGAAGATGTGAATAATCACCTTCTAATAGGCGTGATTTCATTTTTAATATTAGGAAAGCATTGAAGGTAGTTACAAGTTAGTTTATGAACTGACTTGTAACTTGTAAGGTACTTTTGGGATAAGTCAGACCTCAAGACTCAAGATAGATTGGGTGAGTCTAGAAAACTAGACTCGTATAAAAACTAACCATTTGATGAGATCAGATTACAACTTAAAATTTGACACATCTGTAGCGTGTCACAAAAGCCACAGAATCAAGTGGCATGCCAATCTACGCAAGACAAGTGATCTTTCATCTTGTTGGACATTTTAATAAGGCTGCTTCTGGTTTTTTGTTTAAAATAATATTGAATTGTTTCGTTGTCTTTTATTAGTATTAGCCATAATAAATAAGTAATTAAATCATAGATCTCCGGCTTTTGTAACAGTGTATAATTTATTGTAATTAATGATGATAGGGATATTTGCTACGCGTAAACAGTTTCAGTATATTAAATCTCGTACAATGGACAACAATGAGAGAGTTTTTACTTGCGGAAAAAAGAAACAAAAAGTGGAGTAAAAGATGAAGGGTACAAATTCACGTTGATCGTCTATAGTTACTTGAAAATGAACTCTGTGGAAGGCAGACAGACGAGTGCACATTCCGATTACAATTATGTGGATTAAATCACCTCTTTTAATATATTGGTTGTCAAAAATCCAGATTAAAATTAATTGATGAGCTTCTTTTCGACTGTTGAAGAGTTCCTTTCAAGAACGTGATTGAAATCGCAATCATGTCTAATTT